>BRDA01009625.1:20746-49983 GCA_036984385.1 Crenuchus spilurus
ATAATAATTCTAATAATAATAACAATATTATTATTATTATTATTATTATTATTATATTGTAATAATAATAATAATAATAATAATAATAATAATAACAATAATACTAATAATAATAACAATATTATTATTATTATTATTATTATTATTATTATTATTATTATTATTATTATTATTATATTGTAATAATAATAATAATAATAATATGTTTTGAAATTTGCTCTTTGTCTTTGTCTCTTATTCTTTCTTGCATCCCAAATCTTTTGTTCTGGTGGGGCTGCATGTGCTGCAGTGGTGTGTCCAGCCATTTAGAGCAAACCATCTATAGCAAAGACCACCATATAGAGAGCTGCAAAGAACAGAAAAACATTTCTTAAGAGATTCATCAAAATATTTTCCTTTTTCATAAAATACAACATTTTAGATCTGCAGTTGTTTTTGTTAGAGTGTAAACCTGCAGTTGCATTACGGTCATCCACTGCAGTGCACTGCGCATTCTCCTTTGTTCACTCTGTACTCTTCTTCTCAGATATAGAACAGTACACAAGCATGCAAAATCAGCAAAATTCTACATTTATATCTTCTTTTAACTTTCAGTCAAATCTTTTTATATTCATATGTAGAAGCTTGTAGCCTGTTTTTGATTCATTCTTATTATGTGTGATAATTGTTCTTTTTTCTCCTGATGAGTTTTTATGTGTTTTTTCAGCTTTAATCAGTCGTTTCTTTCAGTAATGTTTGTTATTAATACACCTACATACACTCCAGTAGGGGTGAATGTCACTCCTCAGAGGTAACTTGTCTGTTTTGTGCAGCGGGGAAACACACAGCCAGCACTCATCATCTCTCTGCTCTGGTGACTCCTGGGGGCCGATCGTATGTGTGTGCTGCTCAACAGACCCTCACCCTCATCTCCAGTGACCACCAGAAGGGCATCACTGTCTACATGTCCGACATCCAGATTCAGCCTTTTGACATCAAAAGCGACTTTGTGTTCAGTGAATGTAAGAAAAACAGCTGCATCACCTACAAAGACACACACCTGCCTAACACACACACACCACCAACCTTTCCAAGCATGTCCATAAAAAATCACAGCAGTGAGTATATACAGTATAGCAGAACGTCATGAATCATTTATGTACATTATATCATTGATTCAGGTCTTATTTGTTTTTATTGAGAGTGTTTAATCCTCAGAGGAATATACATCACACATGGCTGATTTCCCAGACCCAGATTAAGCCTAAGACCATCCTCTCAAGGCTCTTTGACCATTTTTCATGCTCTCTATAGGATGAATTTTGTGGTCATACATAAAAAAAGAGTATAGTAAAAAGGGAAACTTTGATTTAATTTAATTGGTTTAATTTAAATTAAAAAGGTTAATTGTCAAGTACTTTATATTCATTGCTTGCAAAGTTGATGATGTCTGTGATGGTTTGAGATGCCATTTAATCTGATGGTGTTGGTTCACTGTGTTTTATCAATTCTAACATCAGTGTAGTTATCAACCAGGAGATTTTAGAGCGCTTAATGCTTCCATCTGCTAACCTGAAGCTTTATGGGAACCTCCCGACAGTGCCAAAACTACCAAATGGTTTGCTGACCATGATCTTACTGTGCTTGATTGGTCAGCCAACTCATGAAAACATGCTTGACATACAGTCATATCAGAATATTTTGACCACACTTGGTTTGGAATTAAATAGACCCAGAATGTCACAGATGCAGTGCTTCAGGGTTTTCTGCATGTGAGCAGACTAGTCAGTTGTAGCAGAGCACAAAACAGTCATAATGGGCAAATGACGTGATTTGATAAGAGCGTGGTAGCCCTGTCCTGGGCTTAGTTTTAAATAGTGTGATGCCCTGCCCTGTGCCCAGTGAGGGGGTAGGGGACTAACCATGACCCTGATAAGGATTAAGCAGGTGGGATAATGGATGGATGAATGGAAGAGCATGGTAATAAGGTACCAGTTGAAGCATGGTGGTGGCAGTATCTCGGAAACCATTAACTTTGTGGGATGTTCCAGAGCCACTGTGGTGATGGTGTACTGAGATTGGACTTCTCATACATTGAGGGCCTCCCAACAGCATAACTGGTGCGCCACAGGCCACTGATGCCAGAGGGAGCATTGACTCTTATGAGTAGTACAGAACAAATGACAAACCACAGTGGAGAAGTTACCCTCTATAATGAACACAGGAACAACGAGGGATCAAATACTCCAAGCCAAGGGTAGTTATTCCCACTATTAAGTAGGTGGTCATCATATTCTGATATGCCTGTGTATGTCATTTTATATGTAATAAATATAAAATATTACAGTTGACCTTTTTAATGAAATGTTGAATGTTTTCATCATATTTTTAGTTGTAAGTGTATAATGTATCTACTCCGGAGCCCTCATGTTAAGTGTGGAGATCAAATGTTCAAAGAAAAGATGCTTTTGATAAATAACTGTGGTGTACCAGTGTAGTTTTGGGTTAGCGGTTCTTGCAATGTCATCACCCTGTTGTGTCCTCTGTGTCTGTGTGAAGTGGTGTACTGTAGGTCTATAAAACAGCCAGTCTTCACTTTACAGCAGAGTGGTGAGGGCAGATAGTCGCAGTGTGTGAAGAGCAGGGGGCTGCAGCGTGAGGTCATTATGAATTTATTGCTGTGTCTATCTCCTTCACTTAATGAGGTCGCCACCTTTGTCCCCTTTAAACTTGTGTGATTTACAAGCTGGTTACTGAGAAGACACTTGTCACTTGTTACCCCCCTTCACCCTCCTGTGGGAGAGTGAAAAATGCTGATTTTGCGCATCCTGCATGTGGACAGTTTGCTGTAAGAGGCAGAGCTAATTGAGGTCTCCTCCCCTGGTATTTCAGTAGGTGTGTGAGGGTGACACCTCTTACTCAGAGGCATGTACATCCATTATTAATACAGAGATCAATGAGCCATTTCAATTAGACATCTAATTGTTTACAGCACGACTCGTGCGCTGCTGTGTAATCCTCTGAGTGTGCTGCAGAGCTCTTGTAAAGGTAATCCTCTTACTGCAGAGCATAAGAGTCGTGTAACAGTGGGAGAACGTTCTGGAACTGGCCTCAAATATCAGCGGAGAGGGTCTGTGTGTGGGAATGGTTTGCTGAATTCTGCCGAAGTATGAGCAGATGACAGATGATATAAAAGCCCCTAGAATGTAATGGCATCTCCCAAAACTATATATATTCTTTCTAAAGTTAAAACAGCACAAGTACCACATTTAAAAACAAAATCACCTAAAAAAAAGTTGAATTTTTGGAATTTTTTAGTTTTTTTTTAATATCCATTCACGATTTACTCTGAAATCGACCATAATAATAAAATGCAGTCAGTGTGTCCATCCTTAAATTTTATCAGCTGCACTGACTATATGGGTGCATTTTGTAGTTCTGTGTCTCTGTAAGCTTTGTTAGCCTCCTTACAGCCTGTTCTACGACATCCCAGAACATGTATACACAATAAATCTGCCAGTGTTAAATCAACACTATTAGAGTTAAATTAACACTGAGAGTGTTACATTTTGACACCCTCAGTGTTAATTTGACTCTAATAGTGTTGATTTAACACTGGCAGATTTACTGTGTAGTTTTGGTGGTGGATCATTCTAAGCACTGCAGTGACACTGATGTGGTGGTGGTGGTATGGGTTTTTAAATATCACAGCATCACTACTGGATTAAAACTGTTCCCCAATCAAAAATATCAAGCTAACAGCATCCTGTGACCACTGATGAAGGACTAGAAGATGACCACCACATCTGTGTCACTGCAGTATCTCTTGGATGTATCAGATTTTAAAAATATATATATACAATGAAAGTGAAACAGCTGTCATGTTAGTGTGGGAGGTTTCATGGCTAAATTGGACCAGTCTGGTGGCCAATCTTCATTAATGTCACATTGCACCAGTAAGAGCAGAGTGTGAAGGTTCAGTTAGCAGGTAAGAGCACAGTTATATAGTATATTACAATGCACACAACATTATGGTGACATACCAGAGTTCAAAAGAGGACAAATTGTTGGTGCACGTCTTGCTGGCGCATCTGTGACCAAGACAGCAAGTCTTTGTGTCTAAATATTATTGAGCCACTTTGGGGTGTTTTGGAGGAGTGAGTCAGGAAACGGTTTCCTCCACCAGCATCACGTAGTGACCTGACCACTATCCTGCAAGAAGAATGGCTTAAAATCCCTCTGACCACTGTGCAGGACTTGTATATGTCATTCCCAAGACAAACTGATGCTGTATTGGCTGCAAAAGGAGGCCCTACACCTACTAATAAATTATTGTGGTCTAAAACCAGGAGTTTCAGTTTCATTGTCCAACCCCTGTATATATATAGTAATAAATGATGAACATGTATATAAATAGTTAAAGAAACCTTAAAAACTCTATGTATTAAATATGACACAGTTGGATGTATAGAAGACATGTCCAACTCCGGTCCAGGAGGGCTGTATTCCTCTGCACAGTTTGGTGATTGCTCTGCTCTGACACTACAATTAAACATGATCATTACCTGCTGAGCTGAATCAGGTGTGTTTGATCAGGAAGATCACCAAACTCTGCTGGAATCTGACCCTCCAGGACTGGGTTTTGACACCTCTGCTTTATAGGGTTAAAGTTAATATTTTTCATTTCATTTTGGAGACACAGGGTTTTGTATGACAGCCCTCTGAAGCTGTTCAGAAATGAAATGAAGATTGTAGCTGCTTACCTGCTTATATGTGGTGCTGTTGGCTGTTGAGAAATGCAGCACTTTAACAGTTTCTTTCTTAATGCAGCGTACAAGTGCATCACAGACCAGCGGGAGAGGCTGGAGGAGACTCTGCCGCTGGTGCTGGGCCTCATCCTGGGCCTCATCATCGTCATCACCATCACCATCTACCACTTCCACCTCAAACTGACCGCTCAACAGCCCCAGCTGCCCCGAGACCGCTCTCTCTACAAGAACATGTAAAGACTCTCTATGCACCGCAGCCAGTTTCTGCAAATTACAAAATGACCCCCCACAGTCTTGGGGCATTTCCCTCCTTTTATGTCCACTGCCTGTCATTTTAGTCCCAGCGTGCTGCGTTCAGAATTCATTTCTGCTTATTTTTTGAGGTTAATTTATGATTTTTGCACATGTACGTCAAAATGTTCTATGTTAAGATTGAAAAGAAGCATTGCTATATTTGCTGCACAGATTGAATATCTCATGTGTGCCATACAAATGCCAGTCAGTGTTAAGTGTTTCAAACTAAAGATATTTCAGTTCTATTTAAAAGATACAGAGGATATAAAAATGAAGCTATTTTAAGACGCCATACGGCTGATGCAATGAAGAGTTAACCCATGCAACATTTTGTGTGCAATATTCTACTCAAAAATAAATTATTTTCTGTGTGTCCATTCCTGTAGTTCAGATTGTGTAAGGCTGCTCTTAAATATGCACTTTATTGGCCATATTTAACATAATGTTGTCAGACACAGTCCTGAAATTGCTGTATTTGATTACTTTGCCAGGTGTGAGCTCATTTGATTCCCTTTTGTTCTGAAAACAAACACACCGGTTAAATCAAGAAACATCTATCACAAAAAAATCAATACAGACTGTCATCAGAACTACTAAAGTGACTTGATATTAAATATATCCAGAACACATTACACAGCGTAAACACTGGGACACATAATGACAATCAATAGTAGATGATGAGAGAAGTGATAAATGCCTGTGCTTGTGCTGGGTTCGAGGCTGGGGCAGATGGAGTATTGATCCGACTCTCTGACTCCAGGCTTTTATTGGAAGTGTAAGCTGAAGAAGCTTAACTGAAAATAGTGGTTTTGGTACCTTGAACTATGACACTATCATTCAGCCCCACCACACATGATCAAAATGTGAAGAGCTTCATTCCAGAATGCTGTATATCCACTTTTATAACAATGTGTTATATAATAAAGAGTTTGAAAAAGAAAAAAAACAGATAATAATGCAAAACACATTTTATTTCTCTAATAAACATGATACTGATCATAACACTGCTCTGATCTTTCTTGTACATGTGAATCCCATTCCAAACAATGTATATCAAAAGTAATGAAAGAGGGTTTTCATGCATTTTGGAATGAAACGCTTCATATGTACAATTCTAAAATAAATGTAAAGGCCAGTCTGAACTAGTACTAGCATATACAATCACTGCTGACTCTGACTGGCTAATATAATGTAATGCCATTATTAAGTCTCATTGAGTCTATAGCACTAATTAACTGACGGCCCATAGAAAAAGCTTTTCTACAGTTACTGCTGGGTCCTTACCTGAGCATCACTTCTGTGTGGAGGGTCATGTTTAGCTAATATTTACTTCAATGGTGTATAAGCCTTATACGATCATGGGGACTACACCTACAAATAATCTTATAAGATGGTCTAAGTCTTCATGTGGAAAAGATGATCATGTATAATTAATGCAGGTAATTCTCTCAGATAATGAGTAGTAATGAACAGGTAGGTAATTAGCATTTATTGCCTTGATAAGTCTTAATAAGAGCATTGCACCAGCAGTGTAATGGGCACCTAAAATAAAATATGCTCAAGGCTTCATATAGTGCGCAATCCTACTGCAGTATTTACGTATTTTGAGAATAAATAATAGACCAAGAAATGAGGTCTGTGTAGCAGATCCTTCATTAGCACCTTGTCTAAATGCTCATATATCATATTCAGTATGAATTGATGCACACTATTTTAAAGCACACATGAATTATATCCCCAGTTGACACGGTGCAAATGACGGTGCTATTCTTAACCCACATGCCTGTTGCTGTAACAGGTTTTTACACTATAACTGCATACAAATACATACTGTGTGTAAAGAAGTGCTGTAAAGAAATGTGTGGCCTCTTCAGTTTTCTCTTTTTTATTGAAACCAGTTTTACTGATGACACACATGCAAGTTCACTGTACAAGCGACACTACAGTTAGGTATACTCATTCGAGCCTGTCCGTTCGTCAGGTTTTGCCAGAAGCAGAGACGTTGATGTTGGTATTTACAAATCACAGTGACTAATGGGAGATATAACAGGACCAGAGGCGGAGTCAGAGACGTGATGTGCCACTTACAGGGAGATCAGTACTGAAATGAGAAATCTCTTCGTGTGAAAAAACATCAATATTGCTAGATTTTTAGTCGAGTGTTTCTTGAATGAGTGGATTCTTAAAGGTAGTAGCTGTGTCCGTGGTTCGACTTTCTACACGTCTGTCCTAGAATCATAAAAAGCTGTGTGGTCATCAGTGAACAAGCATTTGATACCATGATAATAAACAGGTGTTGCATTATTGCTTGTCTGATACAGCCTGCTTGGGTGACACAGCCAACGTCGCTCTTCAAAAGGTTATCCGAATGAGAACCAACTCAAAAAAGGCCACACTACTGAAAAATAAACCTTCAGTTCAAAAATAAATAATACTTTTAAAACAGCATACAAAACTCTGGCCACACCTCTCTCCACACTGACTGGAAGTTCTGTCTACAAATGTAGGATAAATAAATATATTCAGGTTCTTTTTTCAACAGTTAAGGGCGTGTTTAGTGAGGATATCTTCATTTCTTAGTCAAAAAATGGATTATAAACAGTAGGAAAGATCTCTCGCAGAAACTCTTCGATTCTATTTAATACTGCCCATATCACAATGGTTACATCACAACAAAATACTGCCGATTATCAAAACTGTACAGAAAAACTTACAAGTCCTCTAAAATACATTTTCATTGTTAGTGTGAGAAGAGAAAAGTGAAAAAAAAAAGTCCCTCAGTAGTGTAACAGCCTCGCATCCTCTATCGAAAGTAAAATCTGGTGCGTAGCCCCTCCTCCTCGAGTCTCTTATCTCTCCTCCTGAATACACCATCTTTAGTGTTGCTCCAGCCAGTGAGTCAGCGGCCATTGATCACCTGTCAGCTCCTCAGCCCGGCTGGCTGACCGCTGCTTCACACTGCTTAAGCTCTAGTGCGGCTACTACAGTACGACTCTAGACAGGGAGTCAGGACGCACAGCCTAGAGAGAGAAAAAACTGCACCAGACACATCACCCCCACAGAGTTTTCACTAGCTGTCTAATAAAGACTTAAGAGTCCAACACCCGCCACTGAAGCCAGCGGCGCTACTAGAGGCCATAATATATCCACCTTACTGTGGTATTCTTTATGTATCAATAGTTTTGTATTAATAGATGCTTTCTTGTTTGCTTTTGTTTCATCTAAACTACGTACGGTTACAGGTGTCAGTGTCTTTTATCCACAAGTTACATATGATCGGGTATCTCGTTATGTTGTACTAGGTGAGGTCTGTCGCCGCCCTGCTGGCAGTGGCTCAGCGGTGTCGGTAATGCCTCATCAGAGGCACTATGCAGGAGGGCGGGCCTGAGAGCTTGAGGAAAGGGTGCTGGATTAGTTCTTGTGCTGTTGCGCGCTGTGAAGGTTCCCTCACCAGCATCAGGTCCAAAAAGGCTCGGAGCACTGACGACACCTGAGGAAGAACATGAGATGGGGGATTTTAAGACATCTTAATGTATAATGCAGTATTAAGTGTTAGGAATTAATCTCTTCATGAAAAAGTGATGTCATTACTCTTATTTCAAGTGTGATAGGCTAAAATGATCTAACAAGGTAATAAAGATCAATGAACCTAATCATGGACTCCAGTACTCAGGATCCAGCTGGAGGATACATGATGCTCTTTCAGTGTCACCAGATTATTGACTGTTTGTAATTTCTAGTTTCATTATGTAGGCTACAGTGAGGAAAATAAGTATTTGAACACCCTGCAAATTTATACATACATACATAGACATTACACTTATGTAGCGCCTTTCTAGACACCCAAGGACGCTTTACAATCGACACACTTCATATACACACACTCCGGTGAGAAGCGGCAGCCAGTCGCGCACAGCGTACTCTCAACCGGAAGTGACCGTCCACCTGGAGGACTGCATCGAGCACTAGGAGGATCACCCAGGACAGAGTGCCAACCATATCTGGGCAAACACACATACATACATTCATTCATACACACCAGGTTAATTTTAGAGTATCCAGTCCACCTGATCTCCATGTTTTTGGACTGTGTTCAAAAAAGTTCTATTTTGGTCTCATCTGACCACAGCACTTTCTCCCATGACTCCTCTGGATCATCCAAATGGTCATGGGCAAACTTAAGACGGGCCTGGACGTGTGCTGATTTAAGCAGGGGAACCTTCCTTGCCATGCATGACTTTAAACAATGATGTCTTAGTGTATCAGCCACAGTAACCTTGGAAACAGTGGTGCCAGCTCTCTTCAGGTCATTGACCAGCTCCTCCCGTGTAGTTCTGGGCTGATTCCTCACCTTTCTTAGGATCACTGATGCACCACGAGGCGAGATCTTGCATGGAGCCCCAGTCAGAGGGAGCTTGACAATCATATTTATCTTTTTCCATTTTCTAATAATTGCTCCAACAGTTGACCCTTTTTCACCAAGCTACTTGGCAGTTGCCCCGTAGCCCTTTTCAGCCTTGAGAAGGTTTACAATCTTGTCTCTGGTGTCTTTGGACAGCTCTTTGGTCTTAGCCATGTTAGTAGTTGGGAGTCTTACTGATTGTGTGGGGTGAGCAGGTGTCTTTATGCAGCTATCAACCTCAAATATGTGCTTCTAATTTAGAATAATAAGTGGAGTGGAGGTGGACTTTTTAGAGGTGGACTAACAGATCTTTGAGGGCCAGAATGTTTGCTGATTGGCAGATGTTCAGATACTTATTTGCAGCAGTAACACACAAATAAGTTATTAAAAAATCATACATTGTGATTTCTGGATTTATTCTTTTAGATTATGTCTCTCACAGTGGACATGCACCTAAGATGAACATTTCAGACCCCTCCATGATTTCTAAGTGGGAGAACTTGCAAATTCGCAGGGTGTTCAAATACTTATTTTCCTCACTGTATAACATGTCTTTCAGTTTATTCATGGGCAAATATTGTGTTTTTATCTCACTCTCTTCCCTGTCTGTACACACGGTCTTTTATTTGTTTGCCAGCTTTTTGACTGCTGGACTGTTTCTGTTTATCATATGTTACTCTCTGTTTTGACTCTGGATTGGTTTTGTGTCTTGGCTCTGGAAGCATCTGACCATTGCTGTGCTCATTATAGATAAAGATGAATATATGTACACTCTTATTGTTACTCCCTTTTGAACCCTGCACAATTTTTTGAGAATGTGGCCCCTTCCTTCAACCAATCAAACTGCAGGGTATAGGGCAATATATGTTAAATTATATTAAATGTGAACATTTATTAACTGTATAAATAAACATACTAAGCTAAATTAAGAAAATAAGGAAATTCCATGTCACAAAAAAAAAAATAAAATAAAAAAATAAACAATTTAGTTAATCAATTTTTTACTGTTTACAAAGTCACAAGATGTGTCTTGGAAAACTACAATAGGAGTAATATGGAGGTTAAAAACAGGTGAGAAATATCAAAATAACAGATAGCACATATAAGTAAGACAAGTAATAATGATAGAACACATTCACTTTTACAAAACAGAGATTACCAGTAAGTTCATAAAGTATTCTACTGTTAGTTATCTTACTTATCTTGCAGTTATTTTACTGTTACAGTCATTCAAAGTCTTACATTTTTTTGTGGTTTTGCTGTTTCATCAGTAAAACTGTGAAAAGGGTCGTTTTCACTTTTCCATTACATGCTGTTTTTATTTCAAACATCTAATATCTGTGCTCAATAACTACTGAAACGCTGAGTGTGTGCTGAATCAGACACATTTTAACTGTACTGTACATAACAGTTAAAAGTAATAAGATATGTCTATGCGGCCACTTTTAGGCTTAGTCCTTAAAGGGTTAAACAGCAGAACAAAACATACAGACAAGGCTAAACTCTCACCTTGTGTGACTCTTTTAGCCGAGGGGGCAGGTTGTCCCGTATTCTTCTCATGGCCTGCAGTGGAGGTTCATTAAAGTAAGGTGGCTCTCCATCCACCATTTCAATCACCATGATCCCCAGAGACCAAATATCCACCTAAAGCAAGATCAAATATCTGATGTTCACATTATTTTTAGTGCATCCATTATAACAAAACACAGCACAAGTACATAAAAGACATGTGATGAGATAAACCATGTGAAAATGGTCCTTTCATTTGTTCCCACACACCTTACCTCAGTGCCATATGGCAATCTGGAGATGACCTCAGGTGCCATCCAGTACGGTGTGCCAACCAAGGACTTTCTCTTTGGAACTTCTTTTGAGACTTGGGCACAAAAGCCAAAGTCGGAAAGCTTTATCTAAAGAACAATTGGGGATAGAGATGCAGGTTTAACTACAATCTGAAATTAAAGGATATCACAATATTATTATTATTATTATTATTATTAATTTATTTATTTATTATTAAAAAAATTTAGCCCCAATGTTTGAATGATCATACATCAGCTAAAAGATGCCTGAGTCTGTGAGTATTACAGTACTAGTGATGGGGAGAGAGCGCCATCTACCCACCTGGAGAGAGTGCCTTAGTCCACTGAGCTATTCGGAGCCTCTCAATATGCGTAATTTTATGGTTAAAATCTATCAGAGGGTAATTAAAGGACAGATCCATATAATGGGGTCACGTGTATGACACAATTCCAGCTTATTAGCACCTAATCACTCCTTAATTTGTTATGTCCTTTCACCTAATTAGAAGTTGAGTGACAAGATTTAATTACTGGTAATTCTCAGAGTTGGTAATTAGCCTTGATTACTTGTCTGAAAATGGTCTGGATATAGTGATGAGATACAACATGTCAATCCACAATTTGTTCTTGAGAAGCATTGTTCCACTGATGTTCTTCTCTTGTGGAGTACACACTGCCCTACACAAGCTCGCGTCTTAGAAGGTCTTTCTCTCAAAATCAACACTGTACTCAATTATTTGCACATTTATAACATCTGCAACACAAAGTAAGAGATGATTCTGTAGCAGTTATGAACAATAGTAAGAAAACTGACTTTTCTGCAGTCTGATTTGAGTGCCAAAGACTCACCCTGCCATCACTAGTGAGAAGGATGGAGTCACTCTTGATGTCTCTGTGGATGACGCCTTGCATGTGAAGGTACGAGAGGGCTTTTAATACAGACAGACACACTGTGGCAATCTGCTCCTCATTCATTCTGCCAGAAAACACAACAAACAGGATGAGAAGCCATATGGGAGATTCACTGCACTCAATTCAACCTAATCCAGACCAATAGCATGGACATCATCCTCACAAGAGCCAATAACTGCACTGATATTAAACTTTTACAAACACAACATCCATCTCATGGTGATAGCATTCCGCTTAACAAAAATACTGAGCCAGAGGAATGTAATAATTCTATATTATGCTGATAAATGTTTTAAAACTGGCTTAATTCAGAAAAATACTGACAAAGGCAGGTGCCCACGTGGTGACCCCTGTGAAAAGTTTGTTTAGAAATGTGACAATGAGGTTGAATTGAAATTGACTGCACTGTAAGTGTAATACCAAAGATTAAGCACAGGATCTTATTCTGTATAAATTCATTCCATCATTACAAATTATTGACTGATATGAGTCAATCAATCGTCCCATTTATTTAACTCAAAAACAGCAGAAACCCATGAATTTCTAAATTATATAAACCATGTAGCTTGTCAGCAATTTCTGTTTTCAAACTCAACATCACAAGAATACATGATCTTAATCTCCTCAGACAAAAAATTAGTGCCCTTGCATATTTAAAGTGGTAGTAACTGCATGATCAGGCTATAAATACCTGCAGGGTGTGCTACAGGATTCATAGACTGAGAAGAGGTGGTACAGTGCAGTGAATGCGTTGTTCAATGTATAGAAAATGGGTCACAAAGATGTTAATGATTGACAAAACATGATAAAAAGAGTTATTGCACAAGCCATAGTGTGAAGGAAGTAGACTGGGATTTTTACCACTGCTGGTAGACCTGTATGACTGTATGGTTCAATATACCTGCAAATTCAGCTACTTCCTTCACACTCTGGCCTTTGTCATGCATTGTGACCCATTTTCCAAACATGAATCGAGATATTCACTGCAGTGTAACACCTCTTCTCAATCTATGTATCCTGTAGCACAACCTGCAGGTATTTATAGCCTGATCATCCTCGTTCAACGCCATCTGCAGGAGCCTGAAGTTACTACCATCAAAAACAACTTTTGCTCCACGGAGCTTATAAATGTGACTTAAATTAAAAAACAAAAAAAATTAATTGTCAAAATCCCCTCCAATGAAATTCCTTCATCTCCCAATAGAGGAGTTATACCATTAAAAGTTTGGAAGCATTATACATGGTATGTAAATTAAAGACTGGCATGGAAGATTATTAGTTTATTAATTCACTTTTGTATTAAAAATTTTTCAACATTAGTGGTCCATTACAGACAAATCTTTATGTCCTCAGTATTGTCTGATGTTATGTGCCAACCACTAATCAGCAGAGTCCTAATAACAATCATTTCATGCCAATTACGATCTGTTTTAAACCACTCCCATAACTCAGACACACATCACCACATTGTCTAAACCTTATCATTAACAAAACTTGTACTGCACCAGAACAATAGCAGAAGAACAATGGTTGGCCATGTTTGTTCAGGCAGCAGAAGCTGCAGCACGTCTGAATGAGCAGGCCATCGTGTGTAGAGCATGAACATGAGGGCCAGCTGTCGAGTCGTTTTCTAGCTCGCTCGCTCTCTCTCTGGCCTGCGGGCCTGCCGCTGCACTCGAGGGGAACTCATTGTTCTACCATTTGTTTGCTTACACCCCCACATTACAGAGAAACCCACTCTGATGAGGGTTTTAATGGCTACAGAAGCACTATGTAATTACACTTTCTGCATGGACTGTGTGGATATATCTGTAGGCAAATCTTTTTGCATCAAGGACAAAACTTATTCATTACCTCTGCAACTGTGCACAAAGACGTGTAAGGAAATATACGAACATTCTCTAGAAAACATCATATCAACATTCTCATCTCTCTGGTTTGGCTTGTTTTATACAATGTGAGCTGGCCATGGGGTCATTAAGTATCCAGTGCATGTATTACATATTGTATCTTCACTGTCATATGAAACATCATGTTTTTCTACATCATTTAAACACAGGATTTACATTGTGTAAACATTTCATGATGAATGGAGCAATAGAAATGCTCCAAAATTATTAGGAATGAAACATATTCACTCTCTGGAGTTGGCTTTCCCACCAGGTGGCATATTAACAAAATTCCACAAAAACACTTATATAACTGCAGGATTTTATCATAGAAACAAAATGAAACATACACCAGAAACCTTAAAGTGTCTGCTTTTCAAATATACATAGCTTGAATCAAAATTAAATATTTGTGGGAAGAGCTTAAATAAGCAGAGACACGTTTGTCAGAGCGAGTCAGACAGCTGAGCCTTTTTTCCCGCCAAATGATGCAATTTGACATTCATATGATAAAGACATGGTAATTCCAGAATTGCCATTGGTTGGATTACCGGCCGTGAAATGTGAACGTGAATAAAAATATCTCACCTGAGGTGAACATGACCACCTCTCACCTCACACGCATCTAATAAATATTCAATCTAGGAACCACTGAATGAGTGAAACACGTCGATTCACATTAGTTAAACTTTGGAAATAAAACCACATACAATGTCTAAAAACTGTAATGACCAGTGTGTAGCAAACACCTCTGTTTATTCAGTTCAGAGCTCAAAAGTCTTGGAAATTTTTTTTTTTTTTTCACATTCACAGTGTTTTATGACAGTCTTACTGTTTTGACACTGTTGTTGCTGCGTTTGTGCTGAACAAAAGCCTGTGTAACACTTTGGGATTTTTTTTTTAGATGGTTGCAAATTGTAAAAACGTTAAGGTGTGTTTTTTTACAAAGGCAAACCATCTCACTGGTCCAAACACTGCAGTCCACTCAATTGTCTAATTTTCCTGGATAATTGAGGCATGTAGGGAACACATACACACACACACACACACACACACACATTATGACTGATAATCCACCTGTGCATAACAAATGCACTGCTGTCACGATTTTCATTTCAGCTTTTTCTTAATTGATATCTGTGCAATGTTTGAACATCCTACACACTGCAACACACTCTGGCACTGCACAATATCTCTTGGCAGCAGCTCAGTAGTAAACAGCTGGAGAGAGCTCACTAGCAAACCGGTATGCTCACATTATCTATGAGCTGAATGCACTTCCATTTCCATTCTGTCAAATCCATTCTGCTTAAAGCATCAGCACCTTCCTATAGAACCACAGTGTAATGCAGTAGTGCAGGAAACCCCATGTAGAGTCATCATAATCTTACAGAGCTCATTTATTCCCTGTAATGGTACGAGCCATGGAGCTAGTGGTATTGTACTGTGCAACTGTAACTGCACTGAAACCTGATATATTACTCCTTGCCACTTTTTCTGGTTATCTAATCTCTGTGTATTGTTCATATACTGGGAGTGATCGTATCTCTCCGAGGATGCTTTGTTGACACCTTTTGATCAGTTCATAACTCATCAGGGCAGAAACGACTTCAGCTCTTCTCCCTCTAAAGCTCCTCTCACAGATGAAAGAGAACATATTAGCATTACACTCACACAAACAGGCGTTTTGCACAGCTCTCTATTAGCAAGTCAAACAGCTCCTGCTGCACTGAAATAAAGCGAATGCTAAAGTGAAAGCAGCTGAGCTCACACCTCCTCAAAGTCTAATGAAGACTCTGCTACTGATCTCACGACTTTTTCACGCAAACGGATTCGCCCATCCTCTTGAAAGCATGCAATTAGGACCCAACACCGTGCCACATGAAGCTGATGTACAATGCCAATTACTGTAATTACACATACACTTAAAGTGTGTGTAGACATGCAGGATGTTGTTTAAAGCTCAGCAACAGCAGACGTTGGAAATTAATGAGAACAAGATCGAACTACCTTGCATTGTGCTACCTGTATTGCTTGCTTATAAAAATAACTCAAATAAAAAATTCACTTTCACTCAACGCTGAAGATAAAATCTAATTTCGGATGAATATTAAAAAGAGGAAAGAGCTTTGGTACGTCTTACTATGTTGTATCAAATTTTTACTATGAGGGTGAGTCCACACTGCTCATTGAGCTACACTGGCTTCCGATTGCTGCCTGGATCAAGTACAAAGCCTGCACGATCGCCTATAAGGTGATGACAGAGCAGGCTCCCTCTTATCTACACTCGCTCTTAAAAGCTTATGTTCCTGCCCGGTCGCTGCGCTCCTCCAGTGAACGTCGCTTTGCTTTGCCTAACATTCACACAAAGCAATCCAGACTGTTCTCCTCAGTAGTTCCCAGATGGTGGAACAAGCTGCCTACCACCACTAGAGCAGAGGTGTCCCTCACTGGGTTCAAGAAACTCCTGAAATCCGAGCTCTTCAAAGAGCACCTGCTCTAGTGATCCCAAATACTCCCCATGAGTACTGATATGCACTCAGCATTCAATATCCAAATGTTAATTCTAGTATACTAGTACTAGTAAATACTAGTACAACTCTAGTATTATTTTTTCGCATCTGTACTTTCCCACTATTGTAAGTCCGCTAAATGCAATATAATATAATATAATGTAATGTAATGAGTCAAAACTGATCCACACTGGCTGTAAAATTAATATGAATAATTTTTCTGAAAAAAAAAAAACAATTTTTCAACATAATCTCACTGGTTTTCAATACACGTTATCCATCTATCAACAAGCTTTCATATTCCCTCATTAAAAATGTTTTTAGCTGAGCTGTGAGCCACAAATGCACCACCGTCTTCACCTCTTCATCAAATGTGAATCTTGGTCCTCTTGTGGCTTCTTTCAGGAGACCCAGAAAATCTTCCATCAGCATCAATCTTCCAGCTGATGGTTGACTTTTGAACTTTTTCTTGGTTGGCAATTAAGGACGGTTCCATTCTACACTCTGCTGTTTACTCTCAGACTTGTAGTGATGAATCCATGCCTCATCAGCAGTAATGAAGAAACTTTCCCCTTCCTTAGAGTATTGTTCCAATTTCTGTTTGGAAAATCTGCATGCTGCTCTTCTTTTGAGGTAATCATCAGTGGGGTGGCCATTTTTGTTGCACTGCAGTCATAAATGAACTGACGTTCAAACCTGCACTGCAGTTATTAGGGAGACAGTGAACTAGTACAGAAAGTGTTGTAAAGACATTGTAGCCAACAGAAGATTTAATGTAACTAAAGTGCAGATCTTTTTTGTCTCACCCTTATATTGTTCATACACCGATACTTTTTTAAGCATTTTTAAAAAGAAAAATCTATTTTCCAAATGAATTTGTGGTATGTGTGTTTCTGCCTGATAAAAGTTAAATAAAGAGATAACTTCACACACAGTAAACAAGTATATACATTATTATCAATATATACAAATCTATCAAATCTGTGATTCACTTCATTAACGACCTGCTTTTTTAAGCTGTGTAAGAATTCACAAAATGTATAACTAAATTCAATATGATGTGTCTGTAGCAATTTCTAAATTACTCAATAAATCAAATAATAAGTACTGTGAAGATATGTTGTACATTAATATATTACCATCCATATTTACAGTGTATCAGAACATTACACAATATAGGTCAGTAGAGTTCTAAATGATGCATACAAACTGGAACCTTAGCAGTACACTGGTGCCTCTCCCAAAATGAGAATATTGTGAAAAAGTTTGCTGTTGTTCATAATTTAACTCAAAAAGGTAAATTATCAAATTATATTCATTACATGTAAAGTGGCTAACTTAATAACTTTTTAATAAATAAATGTTTGTGTTCACAGAATATTAACATGTTAACAAACACCTGTTTGTGAATCTGGGTCTTCTCAGCCACTGTACACCAGTCGTGCTAGTCATGATGCTATGTCAGTACATCGTAACATAAGCATGTTGTAACACTACATGATGTCTCTAATGTGATAACTTATATATACATATTATAACTTCCCTAGTTGAACATGCACCTGGAACATAGTGTTTGAATACCAAACTCCAAATAATAAGACTACAATAAGACATCAAGCACCTTTCTCTCTTTGTTCAATAGGAATGACAATGACATTTATTAAAACATGCCTTGCTGCATATTTATCAAGCACCTTTCTCGTTTCAGTAGTAGTCTGTGCTTTAAAGTGTGTCCTCCCATCCATCATTACCTTGTGTGTGTGACAATGTCTGTTAAAGCGCCGCCCTCCAGGAACTCCATCACCACCCAGAGTTCATCTCCAACCAGATAGCTATTATACATGTCCACCACGTTCTCATGATGGTAGTCCCTCATAATCACCACCTACAGCAAGTAAGAGCAGAGTTCAGCTGATAAACCAGTCAACAAAAAAAGCCCACACATTCTGGGGGAAATCTAACACTGTCACTAAAATCTACAGTGTCACAAAACAAATCGATTCATTTTTATTCATTGTTCTGCAAAGTGGTTGTTTATATGGTAGCAGAAGTAATTATCACGATATTACATTTTCTAACACTGTCATAGTTTTTAAATAACATTTCTAAAAACATCAGACTAAATACATGAAATATTACTATTTAAAATATTAAAATGTTTATTGTCAAACTATACAGGAACACAGAATACAAATGACTCAAATACAGAGTTAAAGATTTCACTGGAACTAAACTCAGTAAATTTACATTTTGATTCCCCTGACGAGAGGAGGTAAAACTTCTAACTTAAAATGTCTAACAATTTTTTAAAATAACAAAATATAGTACTCTGTGTCCTGCAAATAAGTAGAAAATATAACAATGTAACAAAATAAATTATTAACAAGATAAAAAAAACATTCCTACTGCAAAGTTCCAAACCTTTAAAACTGTTAATGTACTGCAGTTAACATATTAGCAAGCCTTTGACCTCTGACATATTTCCTGCTGTCATTATGCAACAAGCAGAAACTTCAGAATCAAGCAGCAAAGTGAGAGGCGAGCAGAGACAGATGCGCATGCGCAGCAGTGACAAACAAGCGGAGTGACTCGTTCAGCTGTGCAAAGACGCAGATATTGTCTCTAAGCTCAAGGTGTCATTGCTCGTTTCTCTTGTTTCTCTGCTCACTTCACAGCTGTTTCATATTAAAGACAGTGATCTCACTACATAGACCCTTCTTTGGAACAATGTCATTGACATCAGATGACTCACCTTTGTCTTTCTTTTTATTGTCAAGGCTTTCTCTACTGGCCATCTTCCCATAAGTTGCTACTATTTAAATGTGAACCTACAACGAAGCATGCAGTTCAGTGTGAAGTCTGACAGTGTGCTGCATGATTAGGGTGTAACTGATGGCAGCGCTGGTGAGGAGGATCTAACTAGCAGCAGTATCACACTTCAGAACTCACCGTCAAGCTGCTTAGATGTGAAATTTAAATGAACATTAATGCTTATCGAATTCTATTGTCCCAGTTTATCATCGTCATTGAGGGAAAAATTATTGTGAAACAAATCAATATCGTTTTTATCTCTCAGAACTACCTTCACATGAATTACAGTATGTACAAGGTTTTATAGGTTTACTTTATAAAGCCACATGTATCATATAATATATAATACATATAAACAGAATATATTTTAATGAATTAAATTAACAAAGATCTGATGTATCAAATCAGATACATGTCTTTTGCCATCTGGTGGACAACACTTGCACTGCATCATTCACCAGAGGATAGATTTCTTTAAAGGAATTGCACAACATGATGTGAGCAATAGATTCTGGATGTGTCAAATATGATATAAAACAAAACTCATACAGAATATGTTATTTAAGATCTTTTTATAATTCGACAGAAGGTCAAATAAATATGTTAATTTTAATGTTTCTGGCAATCATTTGATGGTTCAGTCTTTACAGGGTTACACTGTGCTCACTGACTGATTGACTGACTGATTGATTGTTTCATTCATTCATTCATGACTACTTAGTTTTTAGGACTACTTAGCTAACTTTGACTTCTATCACATGATAGTACCGTACTTGAACTGCTCTTCATGCAGCCTCGCTGAATTAACAGACACTCAGGATTGGTTTGCATCCCTCTGAAGCACAGAGGGAGAAGCAAACAAGGTTATACTTCCCATACAGAAAACAGCACACTGAATGATGGAAGGAGATGGTACGTAAGGTCAGTGCTCTCCAGAACTCCGGCTCTTCTTTTTGAATTAAACTGAATGCATGGCTTTGAAGCTGATTGAGAAATAAAATACACCTTAGAATACCAATTAGCTGAATTTGAGTGGAAACTGTATGTTCTTAGCTTTCAATGTATAAATGCTCTTGTGCATAAATGTGCTTTTATAATAGCGTTGAACGTTCTTATCATATACTGAATCTTTCTGAATTGAGAAGGTTTGATATAGACCACAAAATAGATCGGTGACCTTTTTGTTGTATCAAAGCTCCTCTCTGCTCAGGTTCATTTTTCTCACCTCATTGAAGAGCAGTTCACGCCGCTGCTGTTTCCTCAAGTCCATCTTTTTCACAGCTACCTGCTTGCCACTGTGCTTTTCTGTAGCAATGCACACAATGCCAGTGGAGCCCTCGCCAATCTTCAGGAAGTTGTCCAGGTACTCCCGTGGGTCACCTGGGTTGACCACCAACTGCAGCGCTGCCCGGAACTGCTCGTGAGAGACCCGAGAGGGGGGCTGTTCTGACGAGGACCCCCAGCTGGGTGGAGGGTAAGCCCCAGGAGGGATGTAAGGTGAAGAGGGCTGGGAGTGCGCACCCTGTGGGGTGTAGGGTGGACTGGGCTGTGAGGGGGGATGGTGGTAGGGTGATGGTTTGTAGTGGAAAGCGGGTGGATACTGAAAGCTGGGGGGGTAGCCAGGCTTGCCATGGCTCTGAGGTAGTTTGAGGGGGCCTCGGGGGTACGTCTCAGCCCCAGGCACCTGCGGACTCCCATCCCGAGACATCCTGTCATAGTCACCCTGTAAAATATATATGCAAACATAAACGATATAAAAGAGAATAGACAATTACAATTTCACATGTGTTTAAAAAAATACCTTCATAGAAGCAATGACATATGTCCTGCAACGTCTCGTCTTATATTATAAATTAAATATTAATATTCATGGTAGATACAACAGCTCTGCTTGGAATTATATACTTTTTGATTGACATTTTTAGCTGTTTTTCTGTTTTTTTGTGTGTGTATTTTTGAACATGACATAACTAAATATGCATTCATTAAAATACATTTTAAAAATAAATACATTTTAAAAAAGCAATTTTTTGTAATTATGTAATGACAATAATAACTAAAAGACTATTAACTGCAGACTTAAAAGAGCTGAAAAGATTTCTAACACTGCAAAATCTGCAATAGAGTATAAGCACCAGTAGTCAGGCTGGATACATAAGAACACTGTAAGGGCTAATCTAATACTCAACACTATATTAGACACTGAAAGTGTTCGTTCAGTACTAGAGATTTTGCCGTGGGGGAAAGCCTTCAAATGACAGATGACTCATCCATATTTAGGACACACGACAGCAATAATGCTTTCTAATTACCAGTCTAAGATGACTTTCAGAAGCTAATCTATCAAATAGCTAAAGCCTTCCAAAGGAACACCCACTGCACAGTTAATGTGCGGCACACTCGCCAATGCAATTTATCAAGCAAAGCTTCAGTGAAGTCCTGAACCAGGCAGAAAGACAGCAGAGGCTTACTTTTAGAAAAAAAAATACAAACAGAAATGTAACAATGTATCCTCTATATCAGTGATCCTCACTATTTTTTTCAAAAGAGCCATATTGACAGATCAAAGTCAAGGAGAGAGCCACAATATCACCCCACGTCACTCAAATAAGGCCAAGTAAAAAAAAAAAATTGGTGATCATCCTTTTTCACCAAAATTTTGGGTCGGGGGGAGGTGTTTTTTTTTTTTTGTATTTGCATAAAGTTCTCTTGTGTGTTTATGGGGTTTATTTTGTAATTATTTGGAGTCTTTAAGAGGGGATTTTTGTATGTGTAATGATTGTTAGTTGTAGTCTAGTCTCTATGAGTTATTTTAGTGTGTTTTAGTTAAGTTACCGTTAATGTGTGTCTTAGTCGTACTTTCATGTTGTAAAGCAGTGAGCGTTTGCTACTGCACTTTCCTTTTTACTAAGAGAGCAGTAAAAGAGCATTTAGTAAGCAAATGTATCATCCTTTTTCTTTATTCTCTTCCCCAACGCTACAGTATGTAGCGAATAATAAAATGATGTTGAAAACTTAAATAAACCATGTTAAACATAGATCATGTTCTTCTAGAGTGATTTACAAATTCAACTGAAGTACAGAACATCTCCCCAGAAGACACGAAAACGACCGGCCATTCGTATTGACAGCCACTACTGCACATGTGCAGAATTGATTTGGGATCACGTCATTCTAGGCCAGACTAGGGTGTTTGGCGCGTTTTTTTGGGGGGGAAAAAAAAAAAAAAAAAAAAAGGTCGGGTGCTTTTTAGAGGGTCGGGCGGGGATGATCACCAATTCTTTTTTTTTTCCTTGCCCTAATGGAAAAAACAACAACCCACTTATGGACTAAACCTTTGCGCACTGAATATATTGCTCTAGTTAGCTTATAGAATCGCTGCTGCAATGTAGCCACCCTGCTGCAGGGTTGCCAGGTCCAACAAAAATATCCAGCCTAAAGTCCGTCTAAAACCCGCCCTTTAGAAGCTTAAACTAGCCCAGAATATGTCACACGTTTGAAATGAATGGCAAAACAACTGTGTACGAGTGTACGACTTAGTATTTTGTTTATAAGGGATTTATTATCAGTATTGCTGTTTATCTTAAAGTCATTAATAATATGGTAACATGAGTGTTTTATTAGTTCTTTTATAAGTGTTAAACTGTGAACCTGGCAACACCAGAGTCTCGTGCAGCCTGCTGTTGGAAACAGTGCCTGTGTTGCCAGGTTCCACAGTATCCCCCATTTGGAACCAACTTTAATTGAGGCAAAATGAGACGGTAAGTGCTTGGAATGTAAAGCACATTACAGTACATGTCTCTGTAGCATGCTTTTAAAATACTTTGGCTGTGCTGACGTACTTTCGGAACCAGTCACAAGAGCCACCAATAAAGCACGGCGAGCCGCATGTGGCTCGGGAGCCGCGCAATGAGTATCCCTGCTCTACATAATTATGAATAATTACAACATGAATCACCATTGGTGCAATATAACCCCTGCAGCACTCTTAGAGGAGGTCTTGATGTAACTTCTAAGCACGGCTAAAAAATCATTCACTGTCCAAAAATACTGACATATCAGCACAGGGCTGCTTGATTACAGCAAACATATACACATACATATACACAGAAGTATGAAAAAGTTTGGGCACCCCTGATAATTTTCATGATTTTTCCATAAGTCATTGGTTGTTTGGATCAGCAATTTCAGTTAAATATACCATATAGCAGACAAACACAGTGATATTTGAGAAGTTATCAGGGGTTCTCAAACTTTTTCATACCACTATAAATACAGTGCCCTCCATAATTATTGGCACCCCTGGTTAAGAAGTGTTCTTTGGCTTCTAATAAATTCTTTTTTAAGAAAAATAATATAGGACAACAATGCAAAAAAGAGAAAAATCTAAGCTTTAATCAAAGTGCCTTTATTTGGTGGGAAACAAATCACACATTAAGAAATAAATCTTTTGAATGAAATCATGTGTGCCACAATTATTGGCACCCCTGGTTTTAGTACTTTGTTCAACCTCCTTTTGCCAACAAGACAGCACTTAATCTTCTCATATAACTCTTCACAAGATGGGAGAATACAGAAAGAGGCATCTTTGACCATTCCTCTTTGCACAACCTCTCTAAATCATCCAGAGTCCTGGGTCTTGTCCTATGCACTCTCCTCTTCAGCCCCACAGGTTTTCTATTGGGTGCCTTGTGAACCATTTTTGAGTAGATTTGGCTGCATGTTTAGGGTCATTATCTTGCTGAAAGACCCAGTGATGACCCATCTTCAGCTTTCAGGCAGAGGCCATCCGATTCTGATTCAAAATGTCCTGATATTTCAAAGAGTTCATGATCCCATGTATCCTTACAAGGTTCCCATGTCCTTTGGAGTAGAAACAGGCTCACAACATCACCAATCCTCCCCCATACTTAACAGTGGGCCTGAGGTAGTTTTCTGCATACTCCTCCTTGGTGTTAGGCTTACAGTGTTTGTTGACAAAAATCTCTATTTTGGTCTCATCTGACCAAAGCACATGATCCCAGTTAAAATCCCAGTACTGCTTGGCAAACTCCACCCATTTACGCTTATGAGTATAACTCAGAACAGGCTTTCTCCATGCATGCCTCCCAAACAGCTTGTTGGCATGTAGATAGCGCCTGATGGTTGTTTTGGAGACCTCGTAACCCCAAGATGTTACCATTTGATTTAATTCTCTTACAATGAGCTTCGGAAAACTTTTTACTTCTCTTACCATCCTTCTCGCCATGCATGGTAGCAAGATACACTTGTATCCTCTTCCAGGCTTATTTGTTACAGTTCCAGATGTTTTGAACATTTTGATGATTGCTCTGACTGTAGGTAAGGGCATCTGCAGATGAGTGGCTATTTTCTTGTAGCCATTGCCTGATTTATGAAGGTCGACACACATCTGCCTTACTTGAATAGTATGTTCTGTTGTCTTTCCCATGTTTAAGAGTGAGTAAGAGAAATAGACCTCTGTGTAACGCCATATTTATACTCCAGGGAAACAGGAAGTGATGAATTACTAATTAAAGGTTCCTAGATACTTTGATCCACTTTATAAACTACAGTAGAAATGACATAAATGGTTCAAATACATTTATTTCCAAGAAATTGTTAAGGGTGCCAATAATTGGGGAACAGGTCATTTTATGGGAAATAATTATTTCTTAGTCCGGATTTTTTCTTTCTTTATTTTTTTCACTTGAGTTAAAGGTTGCTTTTTTCTAAACTTTTTCAGAGTGAGATTATTCTTCTGCAATAAAAATGTATTTATTTTAAGGCTTTTAACACATTTTAACTAGGGGTGCAAATAATTATGGAGGGCACTGTATGTATATGCATGTGTGTGTGAGTGTGTGTGTAGATAGATAGGTAGATAGACAGACAGACAGACAGACAGTTAGACAGACAGATAGAACAATCGATCCAGTACTTTTGGGAAGAGTTGGGGAGTTGTAGATGAGGTGATGTGGTGATCATCATCTCACATCCTGACCTCACTAATGTTCTTGCTGCTGAATGCAATCAAATCACTGGACAGTAGAGACATTTACTTCAACAAAAGCAGTATAAACTCTTCTAATACCCTTGATTTCAGGGTATTATCAATTATGCAAAAAAATTAAAAAGCATATGTCCCAATACTTTGGTAGAAAAAAAATAAAATATAAAATGATAAATAATAAACATATAAAATTTTTGGTAAACTCTATTCAACACAACAGAACACAGCAAAATAACAGTTTTATCTTGATTATCTTTCACAATCACTCTAAAAATCAGAATTTTTAACTAAATGTAATTAATGCCCCAGTTTTATATCAGTGCAATGAAAATCATATATTTTATATATTCAGTGATGAAGTCACACGTAGTACTGAAACAGAGCTGCGACACTGATGACTCAGCGCTCTGGATACAGACTTAGCAAGTGTTACTACTGCTGAGGAAACAGTGACCTCTATGAGGCAGCATCAAAGAGTCTAATAACAGAACTGCAGGAAGAGCTGCAGACTCGTCTGGCTTCAGTGTTTCCTTACCAAGCTTTCTGAAGTGCTAATTAAAGCTGCAGTACGATAAATATGATAAATATGATTAATGGACCATCAGAAATGACCACAAATGAATACTGTGGTTCTTTTACTGACATTAAATGATTTAAACATTAAACATACATGACATTAAATTAAATAAACAGTTATATAGAGAGTCAGTTATGTTGATATATTTATTTCTAATATGATTTTATTTTAGGAATGTATAGAATTGTGGCACGAATTTACAGATTTGACTGAATTTTAATAGAAAACATCACGGAAATCCTTCCAGATTTGCACCATTTGAACAAATCCCAGAAGATAGTTCCCTCTCCTCAGAGGGGTTGGAATGGGCGATAAATTAAATTACCCCACCACGCCCACCCAACACAAATTTGTGATGACAGGACACGGATAGTCCTTTCAGACATGTTATAAGGAGCAGAGGCACGAGGAGGCGGACGCAGCGGAGCTCAGTGTTACAGCACAGCGTGTAATTACGGTGCGGACTCCTTTAATCAATCATCTTCTGCTGGGGTGCTCGCGGGACGGAGGATCCGGAGACCCCTTCACACACACCGCTATCGTTCTCCAGCACCGCTGGCTGGCTGTCAGCCAGGGGTCTCCTGATCCATGTTCGTTAAACGCACATTAATCTGAATTTGGCAGTGTAATCAACAACCCAACTGAACTGTGAAATTGAATTCTGTGGTGGAACATCGTGCGGCCGCTTTTATGCAAAGGCTGCAGAAAAGGAAAGTGCCGCAACATCAATTTGTCACAATGAGCTGCAGCTCTTACTCACTTACTGTGTGTGTGTGTGTGTGTGTGTGTGTGTGTGTGTGTGTGTGTGTGTCTCCAAGTCCCCAAGCTGTCCACTTTTATACATGGTAGGCCACAGCAGCAGAAAAAGCCTTCTTTGTTGACTAAAAGGTCTGAGCTGAATGAGAGCACAGAGGTGAGTTTATCACAGAGTCAGTATCGAGATGAATGTGAAACGCTTCTGCTGTGTTCTGTAGTGAATCCTTTTCATATTTGTGTTGAGTCACACACACACACACACACACACACACACACACACAGCTGTTCAATAAATAACTGACGACTCTAGGTTAACCCAGAGTGGTGTAAAAAGATAAAAAAGCTACCGTGACAAAGCAATATTTATGTATGGACACAGAAAATAAAAGCTAAGATAAACCAAATTTTCACGATTTTTTTAATTTATAGACCCTCCTAAAAAGTTGCAATTTAGTATTATGTGTAGTTTTCATTACTTTAAATACTTTAATCATCATATTAAATCAAAATGATCAAAAGCTCCAAATTGGCTGAAATGACTTTAAAAAAAAAAAAAAAAAGATTTGCTGTAGTTTTGCTGAATTTATAATGATTTATCTTTATATCTTTATTCTAATGATATATGGTGCTACAAGTAAAATTACACATTAAACACAAGATTTTAATAGCATGTTTGGGTGCCTTTTAAGCATTTATACTTTCTACACAGTATAATAATATTAATAATAATAATAATAATAATAATTATTATTATTATTATTATTATTATTATTATTATTATTATTATTATTATTATTATAAAGGGGATTCTAGGTTTTAGGTTTCAGGTAGGCTGCAGACAATTGGTAAGGATCTTTCTTACTCTCTAAAACACAACAATTACAGTCTTCTACATAATAGAGTACACCTGCTTTCAATCTACCTTTCAACTTAATACAAAATCAAAAGTTTGGGTAATCTCCATGCTGTCTAATGTCCTGTGTGTAATAATGACTACAAGACTTTCCTTCAGTGCTCAATAGAGAACTGCACAGAAGATGGTTGTGTGCGCATTTACACTCACAGGACGGCGGACAGTCAGAAAAATGATGTGCTGGCAACAGTGCAGTTATAATACAGACTATTATAGTTACAATACAAGTCATGCAGGATGTGTTTTGTTTTTTAGTGTGGGAAATTTTATGTCAATGATGATGACAGATTTTATTATTACACATATTGCCAGGCTCTGCATTTTTTTAAATTGGATGCACAAAGCAATGCTCAGCTGGGCTGTTTCACATGTCAGAGCTTTGTGTGCTGTACACAAGGCCTCTTCTCTGAGTCTCAGATGAACTGCTGTTATCGCTGAGATTGCCGGTGTTCTGTTAATTGATTTCTGCGCCACTCTCGTAAAAGTAATTTTGTGTGTTTGGCAGCCCAGCTCCCATTCAGAGCGAGTAGATTAAGCGGTGACATGAGATCCATCACAGAGCCACTACTGCAGAGTGCTGGAGCATTCCGGCCCAGGGCAAGATGCGACTTGGGAGATAAAAACCCTGCCTGTATGTCCTCTCGGTCAGGAGGGGTCAGGGTGGAAGGGGGGGGGGGGTAAAGTTAACGGGCTTCTGCAGAGTATTTGCTGCACCATTATAATTTAGTTTCAAATCATTAGACTACACATCAAATGTGTGAAGCATCTGTAAATATCTATTTGTATATTTTAGAGTTAGGGTAACATTAATTTTATAAAAATATTAACTGTACAGACGTTTGTTGTTATATTAAAAACCATTACTTTAAAAATACTACAGCATCACTGCATGCTAACCCTCAGTCAAAACACCTCAGTCACTGTTCATGTATATCACATGGAACCAAGTATCAACATTTTTTTATTTTTTCAAAAAATGTTAATCAACACAATTTTATTGTGATTTTAATTTGATGAATTTTGTAATTAATTATGATGAAGGAAATAATTATGTATGGTTAATGTTTTTAATTTTTATTGTAATATTATATTAGCCCTTTAACATTCTGCTCAACTTTTTGCTACATTACATTTGAATTAATTTCTTTTTTTTGCCAATGTGATTGCACACAACAGAATTTGACCTCCACATTTAACCCATCCATGAAGTTAAGCACAAACACACTAGTGAACACACTAGGCTATGAGAACATGTGCCCGAAGCGGTGGGCAGCCCTATCCATAGCTCCCGGGGAGCAGTTGGGGGTTAGGTGCCTTACCTAACTAACTTAAGCTAACTTAACTCATACTTCATAGTGGCATTTCTGCCAGTTGGTAGAGGTATGCTTGGCTAAAGCATTCACTAAAGGTGGTAAATTTGTGATTTGACCACACATTTTGCCATCTCAACCATTTGGTAGAGGTGTGTGTTAAAAAAAAACACTGATCATATATATTATTGTCCATTAACAGCAAATACAAACCGGATTCCAAAAAAGTTGGGACGCTATACAAATTGTGAATAAAAACTGAAGGCAATGATGTGGAGATGGCAAATGTCAATATTTTAT
>BRDA01009625.1:53020-65442 GCA_036984385.1 Crenuchus spilurus
AAAACATAGGTAATTAACATATATGTTATCATATATGTTACTATGTGAACATTGAGTCTAGGAATTAAACACAATTATTCCCAAAAGTACACAGAACTGTGCTCATGTGTGATAATCATTTGTAAACATCTGAATCTAATGCTGTGGATTATGCTTTACAGTACAGTTACAGCCTCAAAAAACTGGTATAACGATATGAGAAACTCACATCAGCAGCATATCAAGAAAGAACAACTATGATTACATGCATATACACTCACTGGCCACTTCATTAGGGACACATACATTGCATCTACACACATTGTCCATTTTATCAGCTCCACTGATCGTATACACAGTAAATCTGCCCATGTTAAATCAACATTATTAGAGTTAAATTAACACTGAATGTGTCAAAATGTAACACTCTCAGTGTTAATTTAACTCTAATAGTGTTGAATTAACACTGGCAGATTTACTATGTAGGTGCACTTTGTAGTCAATCTGTTTCTCTGTATACTTTACTAGTCTCCTTTCATATGTTCTTCAGTGATCAGCACCACCACAGAGCAGGTATTATTTGGGAGGTGGATCATTCTCAGCACTGCAGTGACACTGATGTGGTGGTGGTGTGTTAGTGTATGTTATACTGATATGAATAAATCAGAGCTGCTGACTAAAACAAACTGTGCAGCAACAGATGAGCTCTGTCTCTGGCTTTACATCTACAAGGTGAACCAAGAACATTGGTATATCTAACAGAGTGGACAGTGAGCTTACATTATGTTTAACATCTCCAGCAGTTCTGCTGTGTCTGATCCACTTATACCAGCACAACACACAGTAACGCACCACCACCACGTCAGTGCTGCAAACCACCCAAATAATATCTGCACTGTGGTGGTTCTGATCATTAAAGAACAGGTGAAAGGAGGCTAAGAAAGTATACAGAGAAAAAGATGCACTACAGTCTGTAATTGTAGATCTACAAAGTGGAGCTGATAAAATGTACAGTGAGTGTAGATTCAAGGTATGTGTACCTAATAAAATGGCCAGTGAGTGTGCATGCATATGTATTTTACATAAACAAAATGATGCTAAATCACCATATACTTGTGCAGAATACTAGTACTTTGCGTAGTACGGTTCTGATTTGCTATAATGTACCCATCAGCACATGTAGACCTGTAGTCCTGCAGCATGATGCAGCATGATTTTGTGTGTCGATGTTCTGTGAGTGTGTGAATGACACACCTGTGCGAGTTTGGGTCTCCTCTCGCTCTGGGTCCAGCTGCAGCCGGCTCCAGTGGCTGGCTGTGATCCGTCTGCCCAGCCCAGGCCAAGAGTTCCTGCACCTGCTGCCCTCTCTCTCACTCTCTGTTGCTCTCTCACTCTGGCTCCCCCTCGCTCTCTCTCGCCCTGGCTCTCATTCTCGGGTTTGTGCGCGCGCCATCCGCTCACATCGTAACTCACTTCATGCAGCTGTCGTTTGGACCGGGTTAGTAACACAGGCCTACTATCAGGTTTCCCTCCCATCACATGCTCCTGCTGCTGCTCTGTGAGCCTCTCTCTCGCTGAGGCTGGCTGTGCTCCAGTATCTGTCAGCACTGTACTACAGTGAAACAAGCCTCTGCGTGTTACTTCAATCACAGCTTCTGACCAAGCAACTGGTCAATACAGCACAGCCACTACAAAGCTCAATTACATGTGCACTACACTTCAAATGAATCACCATTCAAAGGTGCAGAAAGTTTGGAAGCAAATAAATTCAAAAATAAAGCCAATTTGATTGCAAATTATTAGGATGTATTGTTTAAATATGGAATAAAGATCTATATTATGATTCTTGCACTGCCCAAATTCAAATAGTTTGCAGATGTAAAGAAGCTGAACAGAATCAATAATGAATTATCTGCTAAATGCAGGCACAATGACCAGAAAGCCTTCTCAATCTCCATTATACAAGTTATTATTGAATGCAACAGCAAGTTACTTACATCACAAAGTTGTGAATAGTGATTTAAAATCTCTACAAAACCTCGGTGTAACGCTAACATGCTACATAAAGTCTGCAGTAACATCAACTCCAACTCCCGAGTACACCAACCACATCTGCTCTACAGGAGGAATATGGACACAACTAGAAAACAGTCATCTGGGGTTCAGATGAAGTGGTAACTACCAAGTTACCATGAATGAGTTTGACACTGCTCACTTCTAAATAAAGCAAGTAAAAGCACGTATCGCATAAGCTGGCGGCAAAAATCAGGGAGGATTCGTCCATCCGTGAGAACAGGCCAAACACTCCTGCAATGGATGTGGATTTCTTTCCCCTTCTCCGTGCTCGCTTATTACCTCAGGAGCGGCACACACACAGTCTGTCAACTGCAGGAGCGAGCACATCATTCATGTGTCACTGCCGCGAGTGGAAAAAAGACGAGAGGGCTAGCTGAGCGTTTCTAAAATTATACACAGCTAAGACCCGGTGACTCACACCGCGCTCCTAATAAGTGCTCCAATCACCCTCATAGAATTAATATTGTTGCACTCACACATCAATAAAAGCTGTGCCTGGTCACAGCTGCCCTCATAAAATGAATCAACAATGTACTGAAGGTGAACTTTTCAACTGTACCATTAAAAATAAAGGCTCTTAAATGGTTCTTGGCTTGGAAGTATGGTTGTCCTACAAATAAATGTTCCTGACTGCATCCGGGGATAAAAACACTTGAATTGGTGAAGAAGCTTTAACATTATGAATAGGTTATGTAAACTGTGTTTAATCCTTACATATCTTAATTACTACAGTTCTTTAAAGAACCATTTGCTAAAAAGGTTCTTTACAGGAACAAATGCTGTAATTCTATAGAATCACTCCAAAAAATTTTGTCAAGTGTTGGGGAAAGCCCCTAATTTGTATAAAAGTTTTATTAGAAATTGTGTTACAATTAGTGTAGAACTGGTATTAAAACCAAAAAAATTAGAATCAGACTTGGTACAGAATTTGTATCAGAACTGGTACAGACCTGATGTTAAAATCAGTTTAGAATTAGAACTAGAACAGGTCCAGAATTAGCATTAGAACTGGTATAGAATTTGTTTTAGAATTGCTTTAGATTTGCCATTAGAATTAGGCCTGAGTATTAAGAAGAAGACTTCTATTCAAGACTTGATTTAATCTAGTACACTAGTACCTCTCCAAAAAGTGTTACAAATAACACAGTATTCTAACTTTTTGATGCACTGTTTATGATATTTTAGGTCGATATACTGTGTTCTTTAACTCTAATTTTAAGAAAACTGTCAGTGGCATGACCTTACATTACTTGATTACATTGGAGTATAGTCTAATGCAGCTTGACAAATCTTATCCACAAAGGCCCAGTGTGGCTGAGGGCTTTCATACCAGAAGAGGTATCTGAATCTACTTGTTTAAATAGTAGGTCTCAGGCTTAAAGAGTTGATTTGGTGTGTTTCTGCTTTGTTGGAATTAAAACCTGCAGCCACACGGGCCCTTTGTGGATTAGAAAAGACACCCCTGATCTAATGACTGAAGGTAGATTACAACACCAATATTTAGTGATCAGGGGTGTAAACACAACACAAAATGAGCCACCATCTACCTGAAACGTTTGTATATAAACTATTAAATAAAAATCTATACTCTTTCAGAATCAATACAGTATCATAAAACATAACATTGCGATATTAAAGTGAACCGATATGTTCTTGCCCTACTGATACAGGTAGTTAAACCTGATTAAACTGATAACTTCTGTAGATTTAGTAGAATTGCTTTTACAGTTGTGTAGAATTTAAAATTGGTGTAGAACTTGTAATTATTAGTATAAAATTGGTATTGGAAGTGAACTGGAATTATGTTGTTTAAAACAAGTTTCTTAAAACAAATTTATCTCATTTACAATTTTTTTTGGTGGTATCTTTATTTTAAGAGCAAAGGCTAGAGTTTGTGAACAGCCGTCTGACCTGAAACATCTTTCAAACATCTTTTTAGCAACTGTTTAGCATTTTAAGGATGAACCTTAGAACAGTATAATGAAAGTGAGTAACAAAACCCATAGTCAACTCTTTTTCAGCTTATAGAAGTACTTTGATGTATATTTGCTAAAAATAAATAAAATATATTTTAGCAAGTGACGGCATCATAAATTAAGTCATTATATGTATTATTACTCATTATGAGACTTCATTAGGCAAGAATGTTATAAATATATATAAACCTGTATATCAGCAGATATATAACTATAATCAAACATTCTTTACAACAAGAAAAACAGAATCTGTCTAATAGAAAATGATTCTTAACAATTTCAATGAAATTATTGGCTTGACTGAAGATATAATGTTCTGCATTGACATTATCACTTGACGCATTACTTGGCAATCATTCATTGCATTTTCAAATTTTACTTGTGGTTTTGGCTTGCTATAGCAGAGCATGCACAATATAACAAGCTTAAAAAGTTTCACATAAAAAGTAATGGACCATGCCAGAGGATGAACTTTGACATGTCAAGGTGTTTTGTATTATCAAATGACAATGTTTCATCATGTGACATGCTTATAGCAAGCCATATGACATAATGAAGCATTCGTATGAGTTCTACACAGCTACAGTACAATGCAAAATATTTACTACACATTTGACCTTCATGGCTGTAAGTGTGTGATTATGAAACTGAAGTGCATGCATTTCTGCTTCCAAAAATGTATGCATTTGTTTCTACGTTGCTCTCAGGTGTCATGTTTTTGAACGCTTCATCACAATGAGGTAGAAACTAGCACAGTCACCCTTACCCAAAATGCATGTAGCCAAGCAGAGAAAAGCAACAAAGGGAAAATAAAGAGAAATAAAAGGAGGGATATTGTGTTCACAGGAGAAAAAGAAGATAAAATAGGGTAGGAAAAAGGGCATACTTTTCGCAACGGAGATTCAGATGACCGGACTTTCTTGGGAGATATCTGTGAAGAGAGCAAGAGAATTAATATCTTGTTGACCCCTCTTCAGAGATATCTCCTATTACACCGCACTAGACTAGGGCTGTATGATACAGACAAAACATCATATTGTACTGACATAACAAGATAGTATGACTGAAATATCACTTGCAACATTTTAAATGTACACTGATGAACCTTTAATGTGATGAAGAGTACTACTATTTACACTGCAATGTCTAAAGACCAAAAGTCATCTGAGCCATCTGTTATTGGTCAGGATGCTCAAAGCACAACATGATAATGTATTACAGTCTCTTACAAAGGTCAACACTGGTTATGGATTCACTGATATATTGTGCAGCCCTACACTTGACTACATTTGTAAATACACCATTATTTTAAACATGCCTTCTTAAAATTTCCCCAATTTCTCAAAGTCATTGGAGTCTTTCAGAGCAGCCAGTATTGTAGCAGTCCTCAGTCCTGACCCTGTTCCTTTCATCATGTGTCCTTCTCCAACTCTTTCTTAATTGACCTGTCCATGCTCCAACTAGGAGAGAACAATGACCTGCTGGTGACATGCCATAAAAATAAAAACAATGCACTGGATTATGTTGTTCTATTTGCTTTAAACGTCAACAAATTTGCCTCAATTTATAATTACAAACTGTTCCTGACAAGTGTAACAGTTATTAACATGTTGGAACCAGATAATTAAGTTGTAGCCACTAAATAGAAATGAGATCCTAACTTTATAAGGCATAGGAACTAGATAGTTAACATGAACTACATGTTCTTATTAAGTACTGATGGTGAGTTACAATCTCAATCCCATGTGTTAATACAACTTAATTATCTTGTTCCAACAAGTTAATAACTGTTACGCTGTCAGCCATAGTCTTTAATTAGTAGTTCAGGCAAATTTGTTTGAAGTTTAAAGCAACTACAGCAATACACTCTGTATTGTAGCAATTGACAGAGAAAACTAAGCGTTATGTTGGACAGAGTTTAGCCAATTTTCTCTAAAGTAAAGTCCAATCTGGCAACAACTGGTACAAAACAACATGATGTGGGTGGAGCACAGATTAGCACATGTGCAGGTCCAGAACTGTAGGCCAATAATTTCTGATTGAAGTTAACTTGAGTTGTTGAAAAGTTACCAGTTGGCTGTTTGGCTTCAGCTGATTTGTCAGATCATCATTCTTGTCATTGAGTCCAAACCCACATCATTTTACTGTGAATGATAAGTCTCTGGTACACGCCTGCATCAGGAAGCCTCAACTGTTAACTACTCTTCTAAGAGATTCTTTTGGATTTTGATGGCAGATTCACAAGATAATGCAACAAACAGGTATAATCAATAGATCCTAGATAAATTGTTGTTTTTCTATATTTTTATGTCTTCTATTTCCTCCAACAGCAAGTCTGAAGCAGAGAACTTGTTTGTTTGTATGCAGCAGCCATGAAGTTAATAATTCAAGCCTTGAACCCAGAAAACTAAACACTTCTCTTTTGTTTTTGTCTGTTTTGCCAAAAGTTTGCATGTTTACAGCTGGGTTTTATTACAGTCTCTAGAGACAACTTATGGACTTTGTATGCAATGTTTAATAATACTTCCCTTTCATTTTCCAATTAGTCAGAAACAATAGAGACACAGGACACGATGTGATCAATTAATCATTGTGGAGAAAATAAATTCAAAGGCGGAAATACAGCATGTCTTCCCAGCTGTAGTGTGTTAGTCTGTAGAGTTGCCATTTGAACAGTGGCAGTAACACACACAGGGTGTCCAGGCACAGGACAAAAAGCAAAGCTACAAACAGACAGAGAGAGGCCAGACAGACAGCAGAAAGAAGGCAGGACAGGGAGGCTACACAGGCACTCGCTATTGGTGAGAATATGGTTCATAAATACTGCACATAAGCTTGGCTAACACAATACAAAATACTGATACTCAATGTAGACTGATCAATATTGTATAGCTCACTTTGTGTCTGAGCTCAAAATATGGAACATTAGACATTTAATACAGAAGAGGAGCTCTGGGTACACTATTCAAGTGTATCCAGCTGGACTGAAATGTACAATATAGGTATAGGTGTGAATTCAACAGTGGGCAATTTGTTGCTGTATTATTATTATTATTATTATTATTATTATTATTATTATTATTATTATTATTATTATTATTAAACCAAGCCTAGAATTTTTCTTGCATTTTTCAATTCTTAAGTACTTTTTCAAAATGCCTGCTGCATTTTACATTAAAGATTTTTGTTATCTTTCACTATTAAAATGTTTTTTTTGTTTATGACAGCTACATCAATTTACCATTTGCATTCTAGTCTATTGACTAGTATGCCTGACATTTAATATTATATATAATTATTTCTGAAATCCAAGTTATAACCATTACCTTCAAAATATTCTAATAATCTAATATTCTAATAATAATGTATATAACATATACATTAAATAAACTGTCTGTTTGGTGTCTAGGTTTTGTTGGTGTTAAGATAAATTATCCATTAACACAAGTTAAGTCATGCAGAAAGTAGCAGTAAAGAACGAGCTCATTAACTTCAGCTATGCTATGATTATCATGGTGCTAAATGCGAACAATATTGCCCAGTCCTATTTAACATAGTCCTATATAATAGTATCTGTTATAGTAGTATCCTAGTATTACATAGTCCTATATAATAGTATCTGTTCATCATTCTGCTTCTCATAAAGAGTGCATGAGACCAAGTGGAGGCAGTGAGTAGCACAGTAGAGGAGAAACACATTCGGAGAAGGATTTCTGTACCTTCATTGGTGCTAGCTGAATGGGGGTGATGTAGGAGGGGTCCACCATTGGCTTGGGCCGGTTGGCTGTGTCTGCCAGCAGGCTCTGCCATTGCTGAGGCAGTCCAGTGAACTTCTGCTCGCGGGGGTCAAACCCAGTGTGCACGCGATGCTCAAAGTTGGAGGGGGCCGAGATCTCCAGCCGCTTCTTCTTTTTTCCAAACATGTTGGAAAAGCTGGACAAACCTGGAAACATACAGAAAACAAATAAAACACATGTAGCATCTGCACTGAACTGTGTAATATGCAGAATATTATGACATTATGTGTTTTATGAACTAATAATGTACAAGTACGTGTGTCAAAACTCTTGAGTGGTTCTGTATATGAAGGTGCCACTTGCGATTTAAAAAGGTCCACTCTTGTGTTGCTCATGTGAACGCTGCACAGTCACTTGGAAAAAAAGCCACAATCTAAACCAGCTCAGTTTCATGCAGCCAAGCATTTCACTTTTACAACTGAGCATGTGCACAAAATGAACATCACCCAGCTTAAATAACACCTTCTAAAACAGAATAAAGCATGTCTCTCTCAATAAAAATGGCAACTTTACATGAAAAACACGAGTCAACATTAATGTAAGTTAATACAGTATAAGAGCTTTTATTACAGGGAGCATTTTTGGAGCAATTCTATTGGTGCATTCTTCATACAACGTGTAGGGTATCTGCTGTGATCAGGAGATAGCAAAAAACTCTACAAGCTGTTAGCCATCTTGAACAATACCTCACACCCGTTGTACACAACACTAGAATAAACAGAAGTACACTGAGTGGTAGACTGATACAGCTGTGTTGTTTTAAAGAAGTGAGGTCTTTCTTACCAACTGCAGTGAGGCTGTTAGACCCACTGCAGTCACCCATTAACACACCACCGTCATGAAACACAGGCCGCTGTGGACTGAGTTACAGTACATCTTAATATTCATCTCAATCTTAAGACAGTTTTTACAGTCATCACTACATACATCTTAATGTGCCTTTATTGTACGTTTACTGTGTGGAATATACTGTGTATCTCTAAGTTAATGGATGCCTTAATTTCCCTCAGGATCAATAAAGTATCAGTCTGTCTATACATAAAGTCTTACTGCAGAGACAGCACTGATCTCCAGCTGACTGAACTTTGCTCAATCCATCCATCCATTATCACACCCACTTAACTCTTATCAGGGTCGCGGTTAGTCCCCTACCCCCTCACTGGGTGCAGGGCATTACACTATTCAACTAAGCCCAGGACAGGCTGCCAGTCCATCGCTGGGTGCACACATGCGCGCGCACATACATACACACACACAGACAGTTTAGAGTAGCCAATCCACCTGACCTCCATGTTTTTGGACTGTGGGAGGAAACCGGAGACCCTGAAGGAAACCCGGGGAGAACATGGAAACTCCGCTCAGATGGGGACTCGATCCCAAGACCTCAGCGCTGAGAGGCGAACGTGCTAACCACTAAGCCACCGTGTTGCCCCACTTTGCTCAATCCTTTCACATATTCTGTGAAAACACACTGTAATACATTATAATCTGATACCGTGACGACATTTTCTAAGCTGTTCTCATCTCCCTCACCTTTCTCATTGCTGTTCTGCTCTTCATATTAGTCAGTGAAGTTTCAGCTTTAATTATTGGTTGACAGTGAGATACTGAAACTATGAGTGTTTTTTTCTGATTTGAGCTGACCTGTTTCTTTCTGGGAGTCTCCATGTTCTCCCCATGTCTGTGTGGGTTTCCTCCGGGGTCTCCGCTTTCCTCCCACAGTCCAAGTATGTGTGTGTGTCTCTGTGTGCACCCAGCAATGGATTGGCGCCCTGTCCTGGGCTTACTTGAATAGTGTAATGCCCTGCCCTGCGCCCAGTGAGGGGGTGGGGGACTAACCGCGACCCTGATAAGGATTAAGCAGGTGTGATAATGGATGGAGGGATGGATGGATGCTTCTTTCTGTTCTACGTGACTGTTTTAACAGTAGAGTCTGGTTTTCTAGTGACTTTATCTTCTGTACTGAACTTCAAATGTACTTTTTAACTGATTTTGTCCTTTTATATCACTGCTGTTATATTAACACAGAAACACATTCCAATTTCACACAGTGAGCTGATAACAGTACTAAGTGGAGTGTGAATCCATTTATTACAGTGAAAATACATCTGCCAATCCCGAAATGGATCAGAGGTGTTTGGAATTGAAGGGGTTGCTTTAACAGCATCTGACCACTCGTCGACCCCTTTGTGTTTTCATCGCTGAATAGGCCTCAGTGTGTCTGGATCATCCCTGACTTTGTGTTGCTCACTGTCATTCAGGAAAACAATGCCGTCCTTCAGCTCGGACACACTGGGCCCTGCACAGTGCCAGGCTGACCTCCACACTGGCAGCTGTGCAGCCAGCGCAGACACAAACACATAAAGAAGAGCTAGTGTGAGTGTGAGAGAAAGAGAGACAGCTTTGGGGAAAAAAACAATACTGTTTTCATGATAGGTGCTCTCTAGTTATGGCCACACACACACAGCTGTTCCAATCTCCACTCACCAGCTTAACCCTTGTCTTCTGTTTGTGGTCATGGAGCCTCCAGGCCCATTTTAACAGCTTTAAACACACACAGCATAAACATTTATCGCTTTCACACAAATGAAATAGTGTTATAAAAGTCAAAAGTGCTACAAAAGTTTGTATAGCCTGCATTACACACTCATCATGAAACATTTAACATTTTAATGTAGATTAAACCCTCATTTGGCTGTTTATCATCTCTGAATTGGCCAAAATGAGGGAATTTCTGTCTACTTGGTTTGAACTCAGTCAACAGGTTGAATGAGAAAATGTAGATTTAAAAAAATTTTTTTTTGCCAATTTTTCTCCTCTTCCCAATGTAGTAGTGGCCAATTAACCCACCCCATCCACTAGGGGTCTCTCCCCATCACTTTGCACTGTCCCTGACTCTAGGAGGGTGAAGTCAAGCACAAGCCTCCTCCATTGTGTGTGATACAGCCATCACCTCTTTTCAAACTACCGCTGATACACCGTCACTGGGGAGCCTAATGCGCTCGGAGGAAAGCGCAGGATTCCAAGCTCTGAATGGACCAATCAGTAGAAGTCTGAGCCAGTGGACATTGCACTGTGTGAGTGAAAGGGAGAGAGAGCACCATCTTCCCGTCCAGAGAGAGCACTGCCAATTTTAACTCTTTTGGGCTCCGGCTGTTGATGGCAAACAGCATGACCGGAATTTGAACTCGCGATCCTCTGGTCATAGTGTCAGCATCTTAGCCTGCTGAGTCACTCGGGGCTCTTAATGTTGATTTTTTAAATGACTGCTTTACATATTAAGGATGAACATTTTTGGGACCTCATTCAATAAGGAAACAGAGGCAAACTCATGCCAAAATGAGCATTAAAGTGAACAACCACTGTTTACACAGGCTGCTGAATCCAGCTTCACAGACACATCTGAGGAACATCAGAGATGCAGACCTGTGAGTTTTCAAAGCAGTAGTGTATTTTACATGAATGGAAAGTTCTGTATCCCAACAGCATCTGAGAGAGCTGACAGAGTGGACGACTCCCGGAGACAGGGAAAGTAAAAAATAATATAGAACCTGAGTAATGTTCTTTTTCTCATTCAGTTTGCTCTCTCTAGATCCACATGATTTGTTTGGAAATGATTTAGTGGTTTCAAACAGAACATAGCTGGGCAGGGGCGATATGCAAACCTGAAGAGGATCATGTCTGAGGTCAGATATACAGTCTTTAGTACAGGTGGTGAATGGACGTGCAAAGCAAATGACTTCTGTACTGGATGGCTGAATAATCTCATGTATGTTTCCAGCTCAAGAAACTGACCTGTTGGCAGGTATGTGTGAAGGTAGACCACATAGGCACTTTGTATTTTTATGGTCTCTGCAATACATTTCAGTGAGACTCGGTTCTGCCTCACCTTGGAAAGACGCTCTTGGGCGCCTCCACTGGTACAGTACTGACTGTGGAGATTGTGGATCTCTCAGTCAAGTACATACATACATACATACATACATACATACACATTATACTTATATAGCACCTTTCTAGAGACCCAAGGACGCTTTACAATCAACACACTTCATTTACACACTCCGGTGAGAAGCAGCAGCCAGTCGCGCACAGCGTACTCTCAACCAGAAGCAACCGTCCACCTGGAGGACTGCATCGAGCACTAGGGGGATCACCCAGGACAGAGTGCCAACAATATCTGGGCAAACACACATACATACATTCATTCATACACAGACATACACATTCATACACACCAGGGTAATTTTAGAGTATCCAATCCACCTGATCTACATGTTTTTGGACTGTGCGAGGAAACCGGAGTCCCCGGAGGAAACCCACGCAGACACTCGGAGAACATGGAAACTCCGCTCAGATGTGGACTCGAACAATCACAACAATAAGGCATTAAAAACCTCTGTTAAAGAATATTATTATTATATACAAACCGGATTCCAAAAAAGTTGGGACACTAAACAAATTGTGAATAAAAACTGAATGCAATGATGTGGAGATGTCAACATCTAATATTTTATTCAGAATAGAATACAAATCACAGATCAAAAGTTTAAACTGAGAAAATGTATCATTTTAAGGGAAAAATATGTTGTTT
>BRDA01009625.1:65542-77307 GCA_036984385.1 Crenuchus spilurus
TACGGCTGTTATTCAGTCGTTCCACTTCGTATCAGTAGGGGAAATCAATCGGTTATAACGAGAGCTGATTAGTATTGAATTTTAATCCGAAAACAGCTTTAGTATCGCCCTCCGAGAGAGAGAGAGAAATAGAGAGAGAGAAAGAGAAAGAGAAAGAGAAAGAGAAAGAGAAAGAGAAAGAGAGAGAGAGAGCGGAGCTCACCGGTGCAAAGTCGTTTCCGTATTTTTATAATAACGTGCTGGTATTTTGTGAAACCTATACAAAAGTAGAACTTTATTAATTCATGAACCTCCCTAATTGTAATGAGTTTGCGACGACCCTTTTTTACGACTTTAATCTCGAAATAAAAACCAGAAAAATATTCTACTAAGTGGCTCCAATACACCGCCGTAAACTCACGACCGGCTCTTTGAGGTGGGAATTGCTTGCTCTCTATACCGCCCCTCCTTCCAAACATACCCAACGTGGAGCCGACGTTGGATAAACAGTGGCATTTTGACGCCTTCTGAAAATGCAGCCAACCACAGACCAACGTTAGTCCGACGGCGAAATTCGACATGCGACCACGACGACTTTAACCAACGTTGGGCCAACGTACTGTTGCTATCTGAGGAGGCTGCTGAAAGATGTGATATGGGAGTTATCACTGCCATAGGAACCAGGTGGGATACATATTGGAAACAGCTGCATTTATCCCACTCCAAAATACCTGCCAATAGAAAGTGTATAACAGCAAATCAGACAACCTTTGTATTTCATGCTATATTGTGTGCTAGGTGGTGTTGGGTCTTCTTTCAGCCTTTGGTAAGGCTTCTGTTGTTTTTAAAAATATAATCCAATCACAAACTTCACTGGCATCAGCTTTCTTCTTGTAGGAGTGTCTGGTTTGTGAAGTTAACTCTCCCCAGTAACAAGAGCAGAACGAGCTGTAAATACAATGGCTGTATATGTCTATGAAAACATCTTGTAACATCTTGTTATGGTAACATACTAGGAGGATTTAGGTTAGCTAACATTAACATTAACTGTGCTTAATTTGTCAGAAAGCACTCTGAAACATCAATTAGCCTTAATCTCTGGTCTGCTGCTTTTTGTTTGTTAACGTTTAGTGTAATTCCACAAAATGTTTATATGCATACAGTATTTTACTGCCTTAGCTACAGTGGAATCATCTTATAGCTAGCTAATATTTTAGGGGATTCATAGTAGCAAGTCACACCCCCAATGTCAAAATCTCTTCTATACCCTTGGGAGCTATAACCAATGATCTATATTACTGGATAGGACGCTGCCTACTGGCTAGCACTGAAGCCGGCGCGATGTCATGGAGCCGCCATGTTGTGTGGAAGTGAAGCTTGTAAACAATGGCACATGACCAGCACTGCTGCCTTCTCAAAGCTCTAACTTCGCTAATAATTGTCCGATTTTCAAAATTTAAAGCTCTTTACAAAGAGGATAAAAAGCTCTTTAACATTAATCAAAGTATTAAAATTGTTGATGACATGTTAAGCTACTATCGGCTATCGCATCCGTCGTAGCCGACATTTTCTCTAGGCCTTACTGCTTGCATGACTTCTAATGGCTGTAAAATCGTTAATAATTATCCGATTTTCAAAATGTAAGTTATTTACAAAGAAGACAAAGAATTAAATTGTGTAATGCTGCTATCGCATGACCATTGACATAAATATAGCCATGTTTTCTTGCCTTGCTGATACTAGCTAGTGACCAATGGCTCCACAAATTATAAATTTTTTCAACCTGTCGACTGTCTTAATCCAAAGTAAAGAACACAGAGACATCACACATATTAAAGTAAATGTAGAAATATTCAATGCTATAATCCGAGTTCATTTAATGTTACAGTAAACACCTTGTAAAGCTCTATTTATGCTGCAATACTAATTTTACTTTTTAGTAATTTAAAAGGTGTTGTCTATAACTTAAGACAATTTGATGGGCCACTGGCACTGCCAAGTTGACAACACTGACACTCATCATTGTTGCTATAAAAATGCCTTTAGTCATAGTCTAATAAGTTCTGATGCATATCTACATTTGATTACAGTAAGAGTTAATGTTTGTGATACTAACTTCATGAGTGTTGTTGGTTTGATGCAAGCCTGACTATTAGTGTAATGTCTATGGAACTACGTCAAGTTAGTAGGTCAGAGATTGTGGCTGTAATTCACAGATTATTACGAATAAATCATTTTAAAGTGAATACATACTTGTGGAATATGATCCCCTGGTCTCTGTTGATAAAATTCCGATAAGTAAAACAGTTAAAGGCAAAACATTGCAGCCCTTTCGTTGTTTGTGAACGCTGGCTTCCTTCAGTGCTTGCTATGCTTCCACACAACATGGCAGCTCCATGCTGGTGCACTCAAAAGTCACGTGATTCCTATCCAGTAATATATAATAATTGGCTATAACCATGCCAACAGCCCTAGAGAACACAACTGACCCAGCTAACTTGGACGTAGCAGTGCACAGTAAAGACAAATATTTACCTATATGTGGCTTAAATCTACGTTTAAAGCTTCAAATATGTGTGTCAACAAAATACACCTGCAACTGCTAGCTTAGCGCTAACAAACATTTTTATAGACACCTTAAATTTTGCATTTTAATAGTCAATGCTAATATTATTAGCATATTTGCTAGCATTTTTTTATTTTTTATCTCACACACAGCATGTTTGTGTTTGTTTGCTTCTGATTGGTCATAGGCATGTTTCTAGTTGTTTTAGGCTGAACTAACCCCACATTAAACTTTCTGCATGGCACTGACTCTTTAATTTGCACTTTTTAATGTAAAATATAAAACTGACTAACCATTCAGCCTAACTTGATTTGTACCACCATGAAACTTATTAGTATTGTAAGTATTACACATTGACGTCCTTGTGTGACTTCTTTGACCACTCAAAGAGTGTCTCTGTTACGCTGCCTCAGTTGAATCTTACTTGGCTACAAGGGCCGGTCATACCGTGGTCTGACCCTGTTGACATTTACAAACCTCCAACTCACCCGAGTCACGCTCAGCACGCAGTGAGCTCGCTATGTTAATCACAAAATAAACACAGCACAATCAGTCAACTGAAACAGATTCGCTGACCCACCATGCCTATTCGCCCTCACTGTTATTCTAATGCATGCTCGATGCTTCATTGTACTGATGCAGAGCCACAGCACACACTGTCTGGCCCTGTTTGTCTCTCGTTTTATCTAACTCTCCCATGCTCCTTTTGGGTCTTCCCTTCTCATTAATATGCATCGAATGGCTTCTTTCTGGATCATCTCAATCGATCTCCTAGAAGTCTGGTCTACTTAAAATCTCTGATGAGGCCTGTAAGTGGTGCAGTATAGATGTAGGATTAAGCGCAGAAAACAGAAGAGCTGTTTAATCAACATTTCCCATGCAATGAATGAATACTCCCACAGTTCATTAACTGCTAAAAAGTCCTTACAAATATTGCATCAGCTGGCCGTTGATGCTGTAATTTTCGAGTTTAGTGAAGAGAATGTGATTTGTGTAACAAGTCTCAGGTTTTAAAGTGTCATCATTGTGTAGGTGTGTGTGTGTCCTTGTATTTCTCCCTGGTGGGGACTGAAAATTCTCATAATGATAGTAATACATGTGAGATCTGTAAAAGTGGGGACATTTTGCTGGTCCTCACAAGAAATGTGCCGTTTTCATTATTTTAATTTTTGGGGTTTTTTTAATGAAAAGAGCAGAAGCATTGACCTTTGGTTGCTAAGGTTAAGTTTAGGTTTATTTTTACTCAGCATTACAGAAGTGAATGGAATGTCCTCATTATTATATTACTACCAATGTATGTTTGTGTGTGTGTACCAGGATTATGCCATGTTGTGGGGATCAAAACCTGTTTAAACACTCAGGCTGTGGGGACCTTTCTTCCTTGCAGGACTACAGAGCTGGTCACTGCAGTGCAAATCATGAAATTTGAAGGAGAAGACATGTTTTGAGGTTAAGCTTAGGGTTTTAAGGTTTATGCAAGTCTATGTAATGTCCCCACAATTCACAGAAAAAAAAAGTGTGTGTGTGTCCGTCCATCCATCCATCCATTATCACAACAAGCACTTAATCGCGATTAGTCCCCTACAGCCTCATTGGGCAGGGCAGGGCAGGGCATTACACTATCCAACAAAGCCCAGGACAGGGCGCCAATCCATTGTTGGGTGCACAGCACACACACACACACACGGTCAATTTAGAGTACCCAATCCACCTGACCTGATGTTTTTGGACTATGGGAGGAATCTGGAGACCCCGAAAAAAACCCATGCTGACACGGGGAGAACATGGCAACTCAAACCCAAGACCTCAGCGCTGAGAGGCGAACATGCTAACCACTAAGCCACTGTGCTTGATGACCTCAGACTAGGCAATATCACTGATTCCTATACAGTACTAGTGTGACATTGTACTTTTGATTTTAAGTCTTAGTGAAACTTCAACTATGAACATTATAATCTATGCTAATGTTCTCCACCATTCAATAGCAAATCATTTTCTTATTGTGTTACACATGGTGTCTAATGCAATGTGTATAATTTGACTGTGGGGGCTCAATCATATAGAAAGAACAGAAAATGTTCTGGTTCACATTTTGTAAGCATGGTCCTTTTGGTATTTTAAGAGATGCAAAACAAAACTAATCAGAACAAGTTATGGCAAGTTTATGACACACTTGCGTAACATAGCACTCATGAAGTATGAGGTTATTAATATTGAATTTTAGTAAGTGTGTAGCAGTACCCACTACTCTACAGTGCATGACGACATCAGAAGAATCCCTTAAACTTATAAACTTTCCTCAAAGAAAAAAGCTGCTTTTTCTTCAGCTTATAACTGTAAAGGGATCCTTCTGTTAACAAGTCAAACCATTTCATACAAGAACCCATATTGTTTCAATTCATTGACATAACTTTGAAGCCTACAGATGGAGATAAAAGCTTTGTGCCTCCTATGCTTTGATGCTTCTGTTAGCTGCTTTTGGTGTTTTGGTGTTGTAGTACAGTGGATAAGAGTACAGTGTTTCAGTCTTTGCAGCCCACTACACTTTGATGAGGAACGGACAGAAATTCTGCAACTGTGAGCCACTTATTCAATCAGCTCTGTTCACAACAGCGCAACACTTGACACTATACGAGAACATGCCACACAGAGTTAAAACATCTAGACCTAAGAGAGCAGCAGAAACGGATACACAGACACATAGACTTACTTATTAATGTTATTGTTCTTAAGAATTCAGCTCCGCACCAACTCAGCCTTTAGGAATCTGCTCCAGTGTGTTCACAAACAGACCAGAAAAACAGACAATGTAATCCTAAAAAATCATAAGAACTGCAACCAAAAGCTTCACTTTGCCCAGTTCTTCACTTTTTAAAATGAGACAAATCCAACACCTCCTAAGAAGATTCAGAGATATGTGTGTCACAGCATGAGCATCAACAGTTATCTGAGCTCTGATCATGAATACACTGCTTTCACTGGTTATATTATGCTGCACACAACAGCTTCTACACATGCCAATTTAAACACACTGATGTATATTCACGTTTGTCACAACTGCAGGGTAATGTTTAATCATGGGTCTAACAATGCATTGTGACACTGTGATATCACAATGTGAAACTGTGACAGTGTGCATTGTGGGAATGTGACAATGCACTGTGAAGACTGGACTGCACTGACAGCTAAAGTTAGTAAATGATCAGCACTCGGCAAATCCTGCTCTCCTCCTGTTTCCCAGCTCTAATGTTATTAGTATGTTTTGCAACAGTGTGATTATAGTCATAATTCTGCTTTATTTGGATTATGTATCATTAATACTGCATATTTTACATGTTTGTCATTCTCTTATTGTCTCAGTATTATATGTGCATTTACTTTCTTTTTGTTATTACCAGTCACAGGAATTATTGTGTGATAGCGTATATCAGTACAAAAAGAATAAATATATATACAAAGTAATAGTAGTACATAATAGTAGTAGAAGTAGCAGTAGTAGCATTATTAGCACTGGCATTATTGTTGATCGCGGACCGCGAATCGTGGATACAAGTGGTTGAAATGAGTTTCCTCCGCAGAGTGGCTGGGCGCTCCCTTAGAGATAGCGTGAGAAGCTCGGTCACTCGGGAGGAGCTCGGAGTAGAACCGCTGCTCCTCCACATCGAGAGGAGCCAGCTGAGGTGGCTCGGGCATCTGTTTCGGATGCCCCCTGGACGCCTCCCTAGGGAGGTGTTCCAGGCATGTCCCCCTGGGAGGAGGCCCCGGGGAAGACCCAGGACACGTTGGAGAGACTATGTCTCTCGACTGGCCTGAGAACGTCTCGGTGTTCCACCCGAGGAGCTGGCTGAGGTGGGAGGTTTGGGTTTCCCTGCTCAGACTGCTACCTCCGCGACCCGGCCCCGGATAAAGCGGTTGATAATGGATGGATGGATGGATTATTGTTGTCCCACTTTTACAGCAAAGTCAAAGTTACAGCAGCAAAGGGACACTAAAGTATTCAGTGATAGAAATAGGTATTAAAAGAGACTCTTTGTAAGTACTATAAACATAAGCAATAATATATAAATAATATATAATATATTAAGAGTTTAGACTCCACCAATCCACAGTCAGACAGATTCTGTAAAAATGGTGGAAATTCAAGACCAATGTTACCCTCCTCAGGAGTGGTCGACCAACAAAGATCACTCCAAGAGCAAGACGTGTAATAGACAGTGAGGTCACAAAGGACCCCACAGTATCTTCTAAACAACTGAAGGCCTCTCTCACATTGGCTAATGTTAATGTTCATGAGTCCACCATCAGGAGAACACTGAACAACAATGGTGTGCATGGCAGGGTTGCAAGAAGAAAGCCACTGAAAACAACATTGCTGCTCATCTGCAGTTTGCTAAAGACCACGTGGACAAGCCAGAAGACTATTGGAAGAATGTTTTGTGGACGGATGAGACCAAAACAGAACTTTTTGGTTTAAATGAAAAGTGTAAGGTTTGGAGAAAGGAAAACACTGCATTCCAGCATAAGAACCATATTTCATCTGTTAAACATGGTGGTGGTAGTATCAGGTTTGGGCCTGTTTTGCTGTATCTGGGCCAGGACAGCTTGCCATCATTGATGAAGAATGAATTCTGAATTATATCAGAGAATTCTAAAGAAAAATGTCAGGACATCTGTCCATGAACTGAATCTCAAGAGAAGGTGGGTCATGCAGCAAGACAACGAACCTAAACACACAAGTCGTTCTAGCAAAGAATGTTTAAAGAAGAATAAAGTTAATGTTTTGAAATGGCCAAGTCAAAGTCCTGACCTTAAGTCAATCAAAATGTTGTTCAAGGACCTGAAGCATCAGTTAATGTGAGGACACTCACCAACATCCCAGCACTGAAGCTGTTCTGTACAGAGGAATGGGCTAAAATTCCTCCCAAGCAGGACTGATCAACAGTTGCCGGAAACATTTATTGTCAGTTATTGCTGCAAAGGGGGGGCCACACCAGATACTGAAAGCAGAGGTTCACATACTTTTGTCTCTCACAAATATGTCATATTGGATCATTTTCCTCAATAAATAAATGAGTAAGTATAATATTTGTGTCTCATTTGTTTAACTGGGTTCTCTTTACTTTTAGAACATGTGTGAACATTTGATGATGTTTTAGGTCATATTTCTGCAGAAATACAGAAATTTGTAAAGGGTCTGAAATCTTTTAAAACCATTGTAAGTGTACATGACTGTTGTATAAGGGATATTGCACAATGGTGGATTACAATATTGTAGTTAATTCTAAAGTTATAAGTTATCCATTTTTAATGCATGTAAGTAAAAAACTTGGGACAGCTTCTGCCACCTGCATCAACAACTACACAAAATCAGACCATGTCCATGTGGGACTTGTACCATGGTATCGCAATGGTAATACTACAGTAATACTATATGTACTATAGTAAAACTAGCTGTATTACTGTAGCATTACCATTGCAGTACCATGATACTACCATCCAAAGTACATGATACTATTACCATCACACCATGAGAGTACCACATTACATTTAACACTGTGATTACACCTGATGTCTTTTTTAATGTATGCAAGTAAGAATGACAACAGAAACTTGGGCCAGCTTCTGCCACCTCCAGCAATAACTATGCAGAGCTCTACCAACTACCCAAAAAATCAGACCATGTCCATGTAGTTCTTGTGTCATGGTCCTACAATGATAATACTACAGTAATGTTTGACCAAAATAATAGCACTAATACTATTTACTATAATAAATCTAGTTGTATTAATGTAGCATTGTCACTGCAGAACCATGGTACTAATATTGTGACAGTGTTGGTGGTATCATGATATTGCCATCATGCCATGAGAGTGCCACATTAAGCTAGTCACGATTACACCTGATGTCTAATTCAAAGCATATAAGTAAGAATGACCACAGAAACTTGGGACAGCTTCTGCCACCTGCAGCAACAGCTACCCAACACAAATCTGCTCGTCGACTGAAATGACAGAGCTGAACAGGAGCGTTCACCGCCTGAACACAGTGATAATGGCCTTGGCTGCAAATATCCATGTTGTTTCGGCTGCACTGCTGAGACCGGAGGCTGCCGGGGCTGATCTGCGTGTGGAGCCTTTTTTCAACACCAAGGACAGCGGTCCAGTCCTCTGAGCCCCTGACTATAACACAGCGGGTCAGACTGAGCGTGCTCAGCTAACACACAACCAACACTCACTCTGACAGCACCGTGTACAGCGCACACTGTTCAAGCTTCTGCGCGTGCAGCATCAAATCACAGCCCGGGCCTTGTTATGATCACCGGCGGTCGTCGATGTGAATCTCTGCGCCTACCTGCTCCACTCGACGCCGTCCTCACATGTCCCCTCGCGCTGATCCCCCGCGGCGTCTGCTTGATTGTGGACGATGAAGTGTTACGTGCTCGCGTGCGCCATGTTTCACTTTCTCTCTCTCTCTCTCTCTCTCTCACTCTCTCTCTCTCTCTCTCTCTCTCTCACACACACACACACAGTGCTCTCTCTCTGCACTCCGTTAACGGAGGCTGAAGGCGGCGGCGCGCGCTACACTACATCCGGGCAGTTCCTGCGCGAATAAACGCGAGCACCTGAGCCGTGGTGCACGCCGGGAGAGCTGTGGGGACGAACGTAGCTCTGCCACTTTGTCTCCACACACCGGAACCGAGCCGCTGGTCGGGACGACCTCGAGCAGTGCGCGCGCGGCAGGTGTGGCCGGTGAGAGCGAAACGCCCCTCGCGAGCGACATGCACGCGCTGAGGACGAGGAGGAGGAGGAGGGGGCGCTTACAGTATGGAGGTCACTTATTGGACCAGAGGAGTGTGTACATTTGAGCACTTAAATGGGCCACAAATGGTCGGTCCGCAGCCTCATTGACCATTCAGCAGTTCAGCCTCAAGATATCACGTGACTGCACTGAGGATAGTGCTGATTGATGATGATGATGATGATAATGATGATGAACGTGCTTTGTTATGAATCCATCGATTTTTTGATGACGTCGATGTTCAGGACGAAGCAGTGACGTCACTGCACGTCTAAAATAGACTGTTTGGTAATAATACACTAAAATAGGCCACAGGGTGCAAAGCTGAGCAGACTGAAATGTAAGTGTTTTTTTATCAGAAACTAAGCAAATTAGATCAAAGAGGAGCTTCATCTATTAATGAGTGAAATAATTAATGGATGTGGCTACTAGTCAAGTCTGGTCAACCATTGGAAGTGACACTGTTAGCAGTTCTTGTCCATTAGGCTGATGGAGTGCTTATCAATACCACCACTGAGGGGCACTAGACACAAATCTGTCAAAAGCAGCTGCGTTGTGTGTCAATGCTTGTTTGTAATGTGTTTCTGAGTAACACATTAAGGATCTCTGCTCTATCCTTCAGATCGACTGACCAGGCCAGAGCTATGACCCCTAATTGATTCAGTTTCTTTAATCCACCTCAGTCAGTGCAAATGAAGTGAAAGAGACAGGAGGTGTTTACACTTCTGTGTCCTGGATGTGGACTATTAAATAAAATAAATAAATAATGGACTATTAAACTAATAATATTATTAGATGATACTTACGTTTACATCAGTACAATCAAGAAAGTTCCTGACAAGTTGCTGTGTGAAAAGGATACCTCCGAAAGCTGATAAAGGCTTTGATTCGAGTCTTTTACACAGAACTATAAACACGTAATAGACAGAAAAGTACTTTTAAAACAATTTCCACTCAACAAATCACACATATTGCATTTAACTTCTACACTTGAATGTGTGAAGTGCACAAAGCAGAATAAAAAATGGAGAACAGACTGCTTGGCAACAGAGATGCTACTATTTTATAGAGAAGAATGTTGTCATGGATATAATGCTGGTATCAGTATCACTGAAAATCAATATCACTGTGTTTTGGATGATATATTTCCCAGCATTCATTTCAGGGCATCAAGAACTGCAGTGTTGCTGTGATTTGTAACCTCAGTGGTGCCATGTACAGTACCATTCAAAAGTTTGGACTGGAAGAGACCTGTATACATGATACTTCAATATACTATATATGTATATAAATACATCACTACAATAGATGGTTTTGTAACTGAGAAAGCTCCATAGCATCCAAAATGAACTTCTACAATATTCATATCCAGAATGTTTTCATATTTAAATAGTGATAACCAAATTTTGCGGCTCAAAAAATGATTTGTAGTCATTTCTTGACAAGAAATGACTATAAATAGACAATTATTGTTTATTATTAAAGAGCTTAAAACAACTTCTCATTGTTCTCAAAATACTTATAGTTAAATATAATGTCACAAAAAAGTTTAATTCAATCATAAACTGATAAAAAAAAAGATAAACATCCCATTAAATATTAGTTGACATAAATGGGCGCATCTACTAGTGCATCTCTAAAGATTAAAATATTCATCATTTATTTCAAAAAGGTAAGCCGTCATATTTTTTATAATTATACATAAAGCAACATATTCCAAACATTTTTGTTTTATTGTTGATGCTGTTTGAATCGTAATTTACTCAAAGTCTGAATTAAATATTCCAATAATTTGAGATTCTGGATTTCTGATTTTTATGAGCTATAAGACATACTGATCAACATTAAAACAAAAAAGGCCTGATGTTAGTTTACATGTAATTAACACTACCAGTCAAACATTTTAGCACAAAATTAATCCGTTTAATGTCTCCTTGCACTCTGAAATGAAAGCATAAGAGTTAAATAAGACATCATGGAATCAGTTTTTAGACCAAAATGTGTCTAAACTTTGAACACAAAGCAGCACCTTTGTCAGATATAACAGCAGAACACTCTCGTGACATTCTTTCTACAATAGACATCAAACATCCTTCAGACAGTTCTTCACTAATCTGCTGCAGAACGTCACATAAATGTTGGCTCTTGTAGGTTTGCTTTGCTTTTCACTTCATCCCAAATCAGCTGTATGGGGTTTAAGTCTGGAGACTGTGCTCCACTCCATGTTTTCAAGCTGACCCGAGACAGTCTTGATGGAGTCCTTTTTTTTGTTCTACTAGTCGAACTTTTGCACCTCACCTCGTGTCAGAGGTCTGAATTTGGGGTAGGTCGACTAAACCCTACTTCACTTTTCGTTTCGTTTGGATGTTCTCGGTTGTAAATACACTGCAAGACGTCGTCTAATCACTTCTTGACAGACTTC
>BRDA01009625.1:77317-101723 GCA_036984385.1 Crenuchus spilurus
ACCTTTGTCAGATATAACAGCAGAACACTCTCGTGACATTCTTTCTACAATAGACATCAAACATCCTTCAGACAGTTCTTCACTAATCTGCTGCAGAACGTCACATAAATGTTGGCTCTTGTAGGTTTGCTTTGCTTTTCACTTCATCCCAAATCAGCTGGATGGGGTTTAAGTCTGGAGACTGTGCTCCACTCCACGTTTTCAAGCTGATCATCTTGTTTTTTTTCCTGAGGTAGTTCTGACAGAGCTTGGACTGATGTTTTGGGTCATTATTTTGCTGTAGGATGAACCCTTGACCAACTAGGCACATACCAGGAACATTCTAAAATGTTCTAAACGGTTCTAAAACTTTTGACTGGTATGGTATAAATGACAGTAAACTATGGCACTGTAAATCTACACTGTGATTATTGAGTAATAAGTATTAATATGAAAAATAACCTTTGGACAGTATATATATATATATATATATATATATATATATATATATATATATATATATATAACTGTATATCAGGTGACCATTTCAGCTAATAAGAGACCAGCTCCTGATTAGCTCCTAATTTAAATAAATCAAAATACAGTTCATAATACATTACTGTATTCTGTAATACAGTACATTATAATAATAAGTCAATTAATGGTTGCCTTGTCAAATTAAAGAGGTCAGTGTCACTTCAGGTAAACATATCACACTCAGCAGTTAGTGTTAAACTGTTGCTATTCATGAACAATTTTTCTAGGTTTATAAAATGACTTTCATATCAAACGATATAGTAAATTTAGTCAGTTAAAAGAGCAGATAAGGCCTTATCCCCATGACAACAGCTCCTGGTCAATCCTGATTTTTCCTCCAACACTAGGTTAAACCAGCACACTGTGAGAAAAGGTTTCGGTGTTTGCAGTGAAACAGCACTTTGAACCTTTGCCATTCATTTTTTCTTCTTCTACAGAGACAGCATGGCTTATCAGCATTGGACTAATGCAAGCGCTTTGTAGTTGGCAACCCTCCCCCTTCCCACAATCCTCTTGTGTCTGCCATCCTCTCTCTCTCTGCCTGACAGCATCCTTCCACATGCTGCTCAGCAACGAGAGCTGATTGGTTAGAAAACAAACAGGCTCAATAGACTTATAGCATTACACCACCACAGCCCTGATACCTCAGCACCACCTTCAGTTCTGTAAAAAGCACTGATAATGCAAGATCATTGTCTTTACTTGGAGAAAAATGGTAAAGGGTGAAATTCCTACACATATACTGTTTTATAACATGTGACATTATGTTTGTATGTACAGAAAAAAGCCATAATTCATTCTCCAAATTTTCTTTATACCTTAAAATTAAACAGTTGCTTGCCTTTGTGATTGATACACACACACACACACACACACTATACATATACGTGTGTATATATATATATATATATATTGATATACAGTATCACTAAACCCATTTCATTTTGTTTCTTGATTTGTTGGATGGTCACTGAATTACTGGATACCAAGTAGGAATCCAGAAGAATCTGATCTGGCACCGGTGTTCTCTCAGCCCTGTTACAGTCCGAAGTGGCTGTCTGTAGCAGTTAGGTTGTACTCATTTTTATAGATTACAGTAATTCATACTGTGACTAGTCTGCAAGACATTCAAATTTGGATGTGGTTTGGGTGGAGGAGAGATGTTTTGCTAATGTATTTCAAAAGTAACTGCCCTTAGTTAGGTGACTATTGACTGACTTCTAGTGTTTGTTAGCAAGATTAGTCAATGCACTCCAAGCATGTCATAATCTGGGGTAAGTGGTAAAAAATGTAAATGTGATTTTTGAGTTGAGCTAAATACTTTAGGCCTAGATAAATGATACTTATTTTAGTGTCTAAGGTTGCCCATTTCAATATTTCACATTGGGATTGAGTGTATCTGTAAATGAGCAAAATCCAGTAGCAGCACCACACAACACAGAAGTTAACGTATTTTTCTCTTTTATGGTCAAACACAATTATGCAAAATCATGGATTGGTGTGTTGAAAAGGCTGTTTTGATGCAACTATCATGTTTGATTTGAGCCTCCATATCAGATCCTAAAATGGACCATGACACACTTGGATGTTTATTCCAGCAGATCTGGAACAGACAGCAGGTAGTTAAAGCTCAGTTTTGGACTCACTCTATGCTGTTGGTCCCAGCTTTCTCCTGACATTACTGCTGCCTACTGGGAAGGCTACAGGAGAGACGCAAGGCCTGTCAGAGTGCGTGACGTCAGCCAACACAGATAAGACCCCGAAATAGCAGTTTGCCTTCTCCTCACTGCTGCATTCAACACAACACACAGCCCAACCTTCATAAACCTCACAATTAAACCTCATGTGACTGCAGAATACAAGTGATGTGCTTATAACATATCAAATTCTGCTGTGGTACTCACTGAAGTCTTGTGAAATGTCACAATCTGTCCAGATATTGTTTCCTCACAGATTTTGAAGCAAAATCATTTAAGACACAGAATGAGGGCGAAAAAGTCTCACACACTTACACAGCACCCAGAATGCTTCTCTAGATCCTTTTGTTTTCCAAATATAAGAAACACAATCTCCATTCAAATACTTCCTATATGCCCTACTTTTGTCTGGAATGTATTAAACTCTCCTGGCTGCAGATAATCCATATTGCATTGATTCTGCCATGATAGCCAGTGTGAATTCATTAAAATCCATGTAATTATGCCAGGATGATCACATTCCTTCTAGAAGGCATGCTGCCTTAATTCACACTCTGCACATCTGTCACTCAGGAGAATGCTAATAGGGTCAGAGAAAGACAAGCTGATATGTAGGATGAGAAAAAAACACTGAAAGTTAAGAAAGTTATATACTGGAAAGTTAAGTTATAAATCTACACCATAAGCTATAACAGTCTTATTTATAAGAAAACAAAGGTATGTGTAAGGCAGAAAAAAGTTTTGATAATATCAAAATTTGGAATTGAGGCCCACCTTCAAAATACATACATGCACACACACACAGTAAATCTGCCAGTGTTAAATCAACACTACTAGAGTTAAATTAACACTGAGAGTGTTACATTTTGACACCCTCAGTGTTAATTTAACTCTAAGAGTGTTGATTTAACACTGGCAGATGTACATACATACACACACAGACACACACACATACACACACATGCACACATACATACACACACACACATGCACACATACATACAGACACAGACACACACATACATACACACACACACACACACACACACACAGACATACAGTACATACATACATACACACACACACACACACACACACACACACACACACACATACATGCACACAATCAGAAAAGGGCACAGCACAGGCATATTTTTTCCAACAAGATACAAAACAATGTAAGTCCCTTTTCATTACAATTGAACTATTTATAATCAGTAACATAAAGTACAAGAACAGGCTGAGTGGAGTATTAAGAACATGTTCTCCACAGAATCTGGAACAATGATGTTCCCTAACCAGTGGTACTGAGGACGTACCATTCAGGATTCCACCACAGTGACAGGAGACATACTGACCCACAGTCCTTCACCTTGATGTCTGAGTGTGTATTGTGAATGTTGTGTAAACAATGCAAACATTTATCCCTAGCTATAGGATGCTGAAGTGAATGTCAGTGTTGATACAGATGCTCTGACCCTCATCCCAGGTGATCTGTTGCCACGTGCGCACACGCACACACATACACACCCTAATACACACTTAATAACAGAACAGAATAGCAGGTCACATGGGCACTGTGTTTTTGTATCCACTGTGGTAGACTTGATGCATTGTGTATAGAAAATGTACCACAATTGTTTAGTTGTCCAACAGCTAGCTGTTAACTATCTGATGAATGCTATATGCTATTCTGTTTTCCTCTGAGGACAGCAATGGCCTTCCTGAATATAATAGTTCCTTACTATGTGGACTGTGAACATAATATGTATGAACAGTTATTCTTTTTTTAGTTATTTGTTTTTATTATAATTATTTATTTTCCCAGTCAACCTACCCATCCATTAGAACTCTCCCACTCAGTTTTGCTCTCTCAGACCCTGGCTGCCAGGAATTTCAAAATGATACTTGGAGTGAAATGTAAAGACAGAAATTGTCAGTTCAATACACTTTAGAATACACTGCAGCCTTTAAAATTGCTACACAGGGGAAAACACTTTCAATTTCTCCAAAACGTATGTGAATATGTAGGTCATGATATACTTGTATGTAAGCAGCACAGTGAAATGGAGTAATATAGTGTTTACTTAGGTGTTGCTAACCAGTTATTATGATATCTTAACTGGTTGCTTTGGTAAACCAGGTGCTTGCTAGATGGCTGTTGGTTGGTTGCATAGGTGTTGCCAACTTGTTGATTTAGAGTCTATAGTTTAGAAGTTCCTATAGTGTAACAAGTACTTGCAAGGGTGGCTGCAAATAAACATTTCTGGCCATTTTTGATCAGTCCTGCACATCAGCTTGGAGGACGTTTAACCCATTCCTCCATACAAAATGGTGTCAACTCTGTTTCCTCCCAGTAACTGCTTGCTTCAGGTCCTTCCACAACATTTCTATGTCCATGTGGTCTTCAGCAAACTGCAGATGGCCATCATTGTTCATTGAACTCGTGAACATTAACCTTAGCCAATGTAAGAGGCCTTTAGATGCTTAGAAGTTACCTTGGGTTCCTTTGTGACCTCATGGACACACACCTTGCTCTTGGTGTGGACTTTGTAGGTGAACCAATCCTTCTTCAGACATCCTCAGAAATGTCATTTGTTAATGCCATGATACACATCCACAGATGTTTTGTGAAGATCTGACTTTGCTAGATTCATGTTCTTTAAATAAAACAGGACACCCACTCACATCTGATCGTCATCCCACAACATCTGACTCAAATTTTGCCTTCAAATGATCTGCTAATCCTAAAGGCTCACATACGTCGCCACTCAAAGACATATAATGGATCATTTTCCTCAATAAATAAAAGATATAGTCTAATACGTTGGTCTCATTTGGCTTCACAACCTTTCAAGCACCTCTGTATGTAACTACTATAGTATCCCACCTGGTGGCTTGAATGGCATTAGTGTATTATTATGAAAGTAATACAAGCAGAGACTGTTTCTCTGCCATCAACGTTACATTTGGAATTTGAAGAAGAAGATGCTGAGTTGATGAAGGAAAGATGTGCACTTGTGTTGTGTTGTCCACTGTTTGCTCTGTAGTCATGGACACTGCCACTTAGTTTGCTGAATGTTTGACTGTGACTCCTCCAGAATCATGTGATGCAATGAATTTATTAGACCTAGTTCTCTGTTCAGAAATAAAACATGCATTGTACACTCATTGGCCACTTCATTAGGTACACATACCTTGTGGACATACCTCATTGTCCATTTTATCAGCTCTACTGACCATGTAGGTTCACTTTGTAGTTCTACAATTACAGACTGTAGTCCGTCTGTTTCTCTGTATACTTTATTAGTTTCTTTTTACCTGTTCTTCAGTGGTCAAGACTCCAACAGGACCAGTAAAGAAAAGGTATTATTTGGGTGGTGGATCATTCTCAGTGACACTGATGTGGTGGTGGTGTGTTATTTGTTGAGTTGGTACAAATGGATCAGACACAGCAGAGCTGCTAATGTTTTTGAACCTCAGTGTCACTGCTGGTGTAAAAATTGTGCACTCACCAAAACTATCCAGACACCAATGTCCTGTGACCACCAATGAAGGACTAGAGGACCAACACACACTGTGAAGTAACAGATGAGCTGCTGTCTCTGACTTTACATCTACAAGGTGGACCAAAATTGTAGGTGTACCTAACAGAGTGGACAGTGTGCTAACATAGTGTTTGCTGCACAAACACAAACTTTTGACCACATCAGTGTCACTGCATTGTAACTACAATGTGCACCTATAAGGTCAGTGGAGCTGATGAACTGGACAGTGAGTGGAGATACAAGGTATGTGTACCTAATGAAATGGCCAGTGAGTGTCTTTAACTGTTGTCATTTGTAATAATTACAGATATTTTTTGCAATACAGGAAGTGCAGGGTTTTACCAACATATCTTTTTTGCCAAACTCTCAAATTTTAAGAGTATATGTTCCATTATTTGCATCAACATAACCAAATTGGAAAAACATGATGTTAGAAGAGGCTCAAGAAGCCAATCAATGGCTTTAAGCTACACCACTGAAGAGTCACAATCAGTTCTTTCAATGATTTCATTGAAGAACCACTAGAGGTTTCCCAAAAAATCATGTTTGTAAATAAAATCCAAGAACATTTTGATGGTTTAAAGAACCTTCTAATAATGTCAAGGCTCTATACCAAATTTAGAACCACATTTGGGACCCTAAAGGACATTGGTCCAACTTCTTATAAGAACACTGATTTAAGATCCAGTCTCGTCAGTGTTCTGTAGAACCAAAATGATCCCAAACCAGAAGTCAAACCCTAAGGTCATGTTTGTAATTGAAATGTAGGATCTCTAAAGAATATGTCATAGCTCTACATTAACTGTAATGGTTCTTTCTAGAACATTTACATTATATGAAGGTTTGTAAAACTTTCTAAAGGTTCTTTATGAGCTTGATTCAGTCAGTGGCTTCATATTTAGTACGTTTTAAGAGTTTACTTGCTTTGATTGTGCACAGGGCTGTAAACAGTTCGGCCTTTACAAATCATGAGTGTTACACAACAGCTCAGCTGAGCTATTCGCTATTATTACATTACTGCACTCCTGACCTGTCATTCCATGTTTTTGAGCAGTTAGCAACAGTCTCATGACTGCTGACAACAAGGCACTGTCACACAGAGTGTGAGAAAAGACCATCAAGTAATATGGTGAGAAAGTAGAATCAGAGGTGAGGAAGATAAATAATACTATATTATTATACACACACACACACACACACATTACTGATGTTGCACTGGTACGAGTGCATCATACACAGCAGATGCATTTGTACCGGTACAACATACTCTAACACACCACCACCACCACGTCAGTGTCACTGCAGTGCTGAGAATGATTCCCCCCTCCTGTGGGGGTCCAGATCATTGAAAAACAGAGTGAAGACTGTATATGCAGAAATAATATTATGTTGATGTTGCTTTAAACCATTCGTTCATTTTAGTCTTAGTCTGAGATGTGTGTTGTATTGTAGGCTGTGCATGTCGCATTAGTCAAAAATAATCAAAATCATTAGTACCAGGAGAAGTATCGGGCTGTGAAATATCAAATCAAATCATCAAATCAAAATGTATTTATATAGCGCTTTTTACAATGGACATTGTCACAAAGCAGCTTTACATAATCAGTATCAGACAATTTGAATCTAAGCCTGATGTGAGCAAGCCGAAGGCAACAGTGACAAGGAAAAACTCCCTCAAGGCTGGAGGAAGAAACCTTGGGAGGAACCAGACTCACAAAGGGGATCCATCCTCCTCTGATCAAACTACTGATACAGATTTACATCATAAGTTAAGTCTGACATTGTGCTACAGTGTAAAACAATGATATTAATAATAGTGATCATTGCATCCATATCAGGTATCATAATTAAAATGCAGTAGCATTAGAGCTTCAATCCGGTCATTGTTAATATGAAATAAATAAATGAAATAAATAAAAGGTAGAGGAGTAGAATTTGCAACTTTGAGGTGTATCCTGTTGCAAAAACAAGATGAAGCTGAAGACTAGAAAAGATTTTCTAAATGCAAACAGTAGATACAGAAGAACAGCAAAGAGAACTTAGATATCTGGCATGTTGACCTTTCATGAGGACAGCACAGCAAGATATGACTTGATTACCCCAACAGATCACTCATTATGTTCTTAGATCATCATTATCATTTTTCTTCAGAAAATATGATCTAAAACCCTGCTTAGCACTAATGAGGTGGAATGTGGCCTTTCACTAGGTGCAGTTTTACTACTGAAAACTACCAAAGTAGGAGTGGTCTCAGAAAACAAGACATATATAAGATGGGCTTCTTTCAGGTCCTCCCTGAGGTTATCTGCAGTTGTGTCTTCCGGGCTGCATTGCATCTAAACAGGTAGAGTGAAGCTGATAATTTTTCCTTCATTTCAGTGAGTGAATATTTGACGGTTCTGTTATTCTTTATTTTCAAAATACACAGCGTCACAAAAAAAATTAGAGCATCTTGTAAAAGTGTATTTGTGTTCATTATTTAATTTAAGAAGATAAACTGTTATATATTCATTTGATGTAAATTGAGATTTTGAGCTTTGTTTTAATGTATATTAGTTTGGTTCATAGCTCATGAAAAACAAGAATCTGGGATCTTAAATTATTAGAATATTTAATTTAGAGTAATTTACTATTCACAGAGTATTAACATTAAAGGCTTGAAATATGTCACTTTACTTACAATAAATCTAATCTATACGACTTTTTTTTAATGAAATTAGGAACACAGATGCTATTAAGCATTACAATAGCATAACGCTAATGTCTGATGAAAGTTTAATTGTTGGTTATAACCAGTTAATCTTTTCCAAAAAAAAAAAATGAATGAGACATCCATCAACAAGAGCAGCAGCTTTCATACACTGTGGATTTAAAAAGTGCACTTTAAAGAGCAAAATAACAGTTTAGCTGTAAGATGGTGTAAGCTGTATCATACCACAGGAACCCTAAGCTATGAAAAGAAAAAGGCAAGTAATGAGATGTCACTAGTATCTACAAGACATCTGTACAACGTCTGGAGAAGGGAAACGTCTGCTTATTAGACTAAAATACAGCTCATCCATTCTACAGCTCATCAATTCATGTCATTACAAAAATTATTTTTTTAAATTATCCAATCAATGTAAGATAAGTAAGTTTTGTACCTGAAGCAGAAAATTAAATTTGTGAGAAATTTGATCACAATCAGGATAATTCCTAATGAGAAATTCAGTGATGAGAAAGATTCTTTAAACAACCAATTTCTTGCTTTGTGAAGGCTTTTGTTTATCCTCAAAAATGTGCTCAACATTCAATCTTCACGTAAAAAATCAGAGTTTGAATCATCCTTACCTTTTCAAGTGCCAACTTGAACTACTGTGAGGAATCAAGAGTTGGGCAAAACATATAGAGCCCTCTTGTGGTTATATTAAATAACTGCAGGTAATGTCTTAAAAAATTCAAGTGTAACTTGAAACATTTAGTAAGAGTATACAGTAATAACGTGGTTTTACTCTGATTGCAGATACAAATGTATGTAAACTCTTTCTTCCTTTTCTTCAGTATGAGCATCTTTGACTGCACACGATGTGTGTAAATGTGTGAGAATGTATTTTTGCCTGAAGATTACTGTATACAAAACCTAATACCATTGTTATTTCCCAACCTGCAGCTTTCAGGCACAATGAGTTGTCCATCATCTGGTCAGCAGGGTAACAATGTATGGCCCTACCCAGGCACTCAGCAACCAGGTGGTGCTGCATGGCCAAGCCAACCCTGCCAACCTTGCTGGCCTTCTCAATCCAACCAGCCTAACTGGCCTGGAGTACAGCCCTGTACACCAAACTGGCCACCCAGCCAACCAGCACCACCTAGCCAGCCAGGCTGGCCTTTTCCTCCAACCACGCAGCCCAGTCAGCCAATTCAACCAATGCAACCCAGTCAACCCACTATACCAACTCAACCCACTCAGCCCAGCCAACCCAGTCAACCTGTCCAGCCAAGCTGGCCTGCTCAGCTTCCTACCCCCACAGGATTTCCGCCAACTGCCACTCAGCCAAGATGGTCTGGAAACCCTGGGCAACCAGGATGGCCCGGTCAAGGCCCCTTTGGAGGCCAGCCCCAGCCATGGCCACCTGCTCCATCCACAGGTCCTGTGGTAAGATACTAGGTTATATTTACAATTCTCATCTAATCAGTAAAGTGAAGCTTACAGATTTTTAGCAAAATTACCTGCTGAATACCATCGAACTTCAGCTGGAGTTTCAAAACTCTCAGTCTGTTAGGCAGTGATAAAAACCATGGTGTTACTTCCTTAAGTAAGCCACAATCTACCCTAAAATGTTTGTGGACACCCCTTCTACTGTATGCATTCACTTATTTAAGTTGCACCCATTATTGACACAGATGTGCACACACAACTTGTATCTCCCTGTAGAGATGTACTGTCAATAGAAAAGGACTCTCTGGAGCAGAAAAGCCTGAAGCTATTAGCACCATGTCTAATGTCAGGTGTGGGCTAGAGGGGCACAAACCCCCTCAGCATTGAGCTGTGTTGTCTAGAATGATAGTGTGTCACCCAGTACTTCTGGGATGAGTTGTTGAGGTGGGGTGGTGATCATCTAACATTCTTGTGACCTCTTGTTGCAGAATGCAATCAAATCCTGATAGCAATGCTCTAGAATGTATTAGAAAGCCTTCCCTGGACCGTAGGTCCATTTACTCCAAGTAAAGCAGCCTCCTTAAAAAATCCAATGACTTCAGAAGAAACAATGAATGAACATGTATCCCAGTACTTTTGTTCATATGATTTAATTGGAATTTAAATTGTTTTGTAAAGAATGTATTCGATAGGAGAGCATGGACAGATCAATTTGCATACCTCTCCAGTGTTACAATATGAAAATCCCACACAGTGCAGGGCTGAGGTGCATTTTCAACATTTTTAAGAATCTAACCACAAATTCTTTCAACTTGTTTTTATCTCAGTCAGTCCCCTTCAACATGAATTTCCCCAAAGGCATCTATGACAAGCTGATGCTTACAATAAGAGGGCAGGTTAAGCCTGACGCTAAAATGTAAGTGAACGTAAGGCTTAAGCCATTTTAAGATCCAGTGTAGATACCATACTGTATAATGTGGTTATAACACATTTAACAAGCAGTAGTTGCTCTCTCAACACCAAGACATTCATTTGGTCTTTATTTTTGGACACACCAGGTTCACAGTGAATTTCCTGCGTGGGAATGACATCGCCTTACATGTGAACCCACGCTTCAACGAGGGGGGAAAGCAGGTTCTTGTCCGCAACCACAAGCTGGGGGAGAAATGGGGAAATGAAGAAAGGAATCTTCTAGGACCATTTCCGTTTGTTCCAGGACAACACTTTGAGGTAAGCGAGGTTTAGAGTGTCTCCATTTTTCAATGCATGTAAAAATTTGGTATCTGTATCTGTAAGAGAACATTTGATCATAGCATAATCACTAATGTACCAACCTGACAACATTAATATGAGAGAATTCCAGATCAATGTTAAGTTGAATGTGGGGATGAGCTCTCCATAAAACTAGAGGCTTACAAGGCTCTCCTCTTCCTCTGTAGATGAAGATCCTCTGCACAGTCACCGAATTCAAGGTGGCGGTCAATAACACACCCATGTTTGAATTCAAGCACCGCATCAGAGAGGTTAACCAAATCGACCGCATCAACATCCTGCATGACGTCACTCTTACATCAGTCAACGTGGACACTCTACCATGAACCCCAGATACGTCTACTTTTACCAGCTAAACTAAATGTGCCTTCTGCACTGAACTGCAAGGCAACAGTCAGGAACTCCAGTGATTATTATATTCAGCGAATGAACTGCAATTTTACACTAAATTCACATTCTAATACAGCTAATAGTCTTTCATAACTGTGGACAAATTCTTCACTCCACATACCAGAGCTTTCAACCTTAATGCTCTCCCTGGTTCAACTGAACATTGCTGTGGCTGGATTGTAACTTAATTAAATGTCAATTTATCTTCATTAAGTGACATATTTCAAGTATCTTTTTTATTTCAAGTGAATACAGTTTAAATAAATTTACTCAAACCTGAAAAAATGAAATAAGTAATAATAATAAGTAATAATAATAACAATAATAATAATAATAATAATAATAATAAGAAATAAGTAATAATAATAACAACAATAAATAATAAATAATAATAAATCTAAAATAAATAGATAAATAAATTAAAAAAAATTATAAGCTATAAGCCAAACTGATCAACAACAAATTCTTGAAAGGTCACTTTACATGTAATGAATATAAAATGACATTTGTGAACATTAGTGAACATTTTCCACAATATTCTAATTATTAAGATGCACTAGTACTCTGTAAATACACACAGTTACTCATTCACATGACATTATTCAAACTAAAGGGGGAATAAAAGATCTTAGATCTTGGGTGTATGGATGTTTAACAGAAACTACACACGAGAAAGTTATTGTGAAAACGTCCAAGAACCTCTAAACTGGTTCAATACCAGTAAAAGGTTTGGTTTTCCAGTTTTCTGCAGGGCAATGGACCAAAATGGTTGATTGACAAATTTCATGCAGCAACAAGCAATTAAACTAACTCAAATATGTCAATTTATTATATCTGTTCATACAATCATTTGAGTTGAACAAAATTATCTAGCTCAATTTAAATTTTTTTTTTGTTCAGTGGAATATAATGATTCATTTTTGTTATGTGACCTATAATTGTTCTATAGTGATGTCATTGTATAATCAATAAATGATTATGTATCATAGGAAAACCTGTTAGAAATACTAATCTTACAGTATATAAAACGTGCAGTGACGACACGAAAAGGTTTAAGATGCATTATGTTCATTAAAAATGAATTTGAATTTTTTTTCTTCATTGTTTTATTAATAATAACAATACGAGCAAAAAAAACTCACATCTAGAATCACTTTAATAAATACATAAACTAACAGTAAAAACATGTAAGGCCTGACAGGCTTAGAGTTTTTGTAATTAAAGGTATTTTATGAGACTTAATAAAATAGGACATTTAAAAACATTCATAAATAAAACACAAATGAAACACATTCAGTACATATACATACTTACACAAATGGCAACATCATAAACTGTAGTTTCTTGTCATGTTACCATCAAAACACTACAGAACATATTGCTGGTTCAGGAAAAATGACACATTAACTGAACATCCATCTATTTTATTAATTAATTCATTTATAATCTTTTGACTCTCTCATTATCTTTAAGAAAGCACAAAAAATTAGTCACAAATGAGGGTATAAAATACGCATATATAAAACCTGTCATTTAATTTGACTTCAACACTTCTAGTAAGTCCTTTCTGTTTGGAAATCCAGTGCATAACTCCAAGATGAAGTACCTTAATGACTGTAAAGTCAATCATCTGGAAGATGTAAGCTTAGGTTTTATGGTCGAGTCTCTTCTCCACACTCTGCAACAGAAGCTGAGAGTACTGCTCCAGCAGAGCGAGGGTTCTCTCTCCCCCCTCAGCTGGCCCCACCACAGGTACAGGCCGGGGTATGGCCTCCAGCTCAGAGTGCACCAGCAGCAGCGCCTGAGTCAGCACACGCTCCATCTCCTGACGTTCCTCACACACCTCCTCACTGCAGGAGTTCACCTATCAAGTGCACAGAGACAAACAGTAAACCACTCGTTCTGAAAAGGGGGTCGCAAGATCATTATATGACAAAAAGAATAATTTTTAAAAAAGGAAGAATGATTTATTCAGTGACATCACACCATCTATAATGGGTGTGGTTGTGTACAGCCCTAAAAATCACCTAATAAATAATCTACTTATCTACAGATGTTCACATTTACTTAACAGTGTTAATATTAGGTTTAGGACTAATATTAGACTTTAAGGTAACTGACAATAAGATAATGATAATAGGTAATTAGTTGAATATACAGTATATGGACAAAAGTAAGAGGACACCATCTCATTCATTGCTTTTCCTGAAATAAATATTCAGTAACCGCCTCGACTGTCCAGGCTTTCTACTAGATTTGGGAGCATTGATGCACGGATTTGATCGCATTCAGCAACAAGAGGTTAGCCCATCTCAGACCAAATCTCAGAAGCATTGGATGGAGCACCATCATTCCAGAGAACACAGTTCAGTTCATTCCACTGCTCTACAGCTCAATGCTAGGGTTGTTTATAGCCCTCTATTACACTTGCCAACAGGTTCATGCTGCTCTAGAGAGTCCTATTCGCAATACTTCTCTACAGGGACTAGACCAGCTGTGTATATGTATTTACACATCCGTGTCAGCAACTTAAAGTAACTGAATATACATTCATTAGAAGGGGGGTCCACAAACATTTGGACTTGTATAGAGTAAACTCAAGGCAAGCATCAAAATAGCATCAAAAATGTCCTAAATCTAAATAAAGTGTTACCAAAAGTGGACATAATCACAGAGTGACTGGGAAAAAAAACTTTGGATATTTTAAAACTCTGTTTTGGGCCACGAGTGGTTCAGCAGACCCAAAGCACCGCCACTATGATCTGAGGAGCGCGAGTTCGAATCCCGATCATGCTGCAAGAAAGACGTTTACAGTCGTCGCTTTATTGTTGTAACCTACAATGTCGGCCGCAGCCACTCCAAAACAACAACAGGCTAGAGAGCCAAGCTAACAGGCTAATGCTAGCACTTGGGCTGACACACACACACACACAAACACACAGTGAGCCCCCACTCCTCCTTCTCACACAAACAAACAAACGAGCACACAACGACCTCCTGCTCTCTCACCCGGCCCCACTACGCTTTCCCCCAATCACACGCTTGTCTTAAACACAACAGTGCATTTTGGCGGCGCCGGTGAGGAGGAGCTAACAAGCAGCAGTACTAGACTTCTGAACTCACCGTCAAGCTGCTTAGACGTGAAATGGATATGAACGTTAATGCTTATCAAATTCTATTGTCCCGGCTTATCATCGTCATCGAGGGAAAAATCGATATCATTTTATTGCCCAGAACTAGCCAGCAGTTTGGAAAATAAGAAGACTCGACATCACTGGTATCGAAGGAGGCCTGTGCCCGTCTGTCCCCTCCCAAGAGAGTCAGGGACATTGCAAGTGATTTTGATCAGGAGAGTGTATGGTGGGTTAAATAGCCACTAAAAATACAATAATTAAATTTTTTTAATTATAAAAATTAAAATAGACCATCTGTTTCGCTTCTTTATCATCTTAAGCTTAAGCTCCATATCTCCAGCAAGGAAAACGTGAAGAAGGCTGGCGCACTGTGACTCACAAACCCCAAAGTACATTTCTGAAGAGGTCACAGATCAAGAAGGTCTGGAACAAACTGATAAACACACTAACAGGTCCTGAAGTAGGCAAACTGTGAAAACACAGTTCAGCCAGGGATTGGGGGCGGCGATATGTATGACGTTTAAAAATGAAGTGGAAGTGAAGCTGACCTAAAGCGCAAGGATCTCATAACACTCACCATTCTGTAGAGCTGGGTGGTCTTCTTTATGTTACTACACAGCTCAGCAGCAGCCTGTCTGCACATCTCCAAGTTCACCAGCGGCTCTGCTGGAAAAAAGCAAATCTGTAAAGCCTCGGAGAATTGGTCATGTTGACCGACAGCATGCATCAAAGGCTAGAACAGTAAGTTAGACACATATCAAGATTTGGGTTATGCAAGAGCAGAACTTACATTAGTGTACAACAGTGTACTGGGATTTTAAATGGAACAAAATATGAAAGAACACGTTTTTCTGGAGTGGAGTGGATGGGGCAGAAATGATATTTATAAGAGCAGTAGATTTATCAGACTCACCTCTCGGACAGTAAGAGTTCAAGCATGGATAGACAGAGGATGGAGAAGCAAAGCAGAAAGGCCAAAGAGCAGCTGAACAGTGACGAACAGGAAAATGAAAAGGCACAGACGCCATGATGATGGAAGAAGAACGGCGACGGTGCAAACCTTGAACATTCTGGCTCTCTGACATCACAGTGAAGGCCTGGACAGCCACTCGGGGGCGCTCTTGCTGTGGAGTGTGGGAAACAGCCTCAGTGTTCACAGGCTTTGCAGCTTCAAGTTGACCTTTAGGACACACAGTGTCTACATGCCGCTCTGCAGTGATATTATAAGAGTCTTTGAAAGCATCAGTGTCAGTTCTAGGGATAGGACTGCTTCTGCATGGATGTTCTGAGAGAGATTTGCGGGTTTTTGCACATGAAGGGGCCATAAAACCTTTAGAAGGTGGAGTCAGAGAGCCACCATAGCTCAATCTTGCCTCACGCTGGTTGTGTGGACATGGTATAGGAATGGATGGAGATGGCAGAAGGGGAGCACTAGCACATGATGGACTTGTAGAGGAATGTGAAGATCCTGAACTTGTCAACAATTCTCCACTGGGCATGTTCAGGTGGAACCCATCACCGAGAGACACGGTACGGCTGACCTTGGCTATGGAGCTGGTGGTGGGGTTCATGTAGGAACGAGCTTTGAGATGTCTGCTGGTGGTAGGACTCTCCCAGGGCTGAGGAGGGCAGGACACTGTGGAGGACAAGTGCTGTGCATACCCTTTTGAATCACTTCTCTCCATTATGAGCTGGGAAAGGGATGAACGACAATCACGCTTCAATCGTGATGGTGCTACAGACTTCCGATCTTCTAAGAAAAAAGAAAAAAAAAATCAATATTCAACCAAAAACCACCTTAAAAACAGAAATGTCAGATCTAAACTAAGTGTTCAAATTCATGTTTGAGTGACTCTTTCTGCTCTCTGAATGAACATGCACACATTTTTTAAAATGTCCACATGGTATGAATGTTGATGTATTCATTAGTTATTTTCAGTCAAATCAAATCAATCAATGCACCATGAACTGTGAAAGTTCAGCTACATAAGGTACTGAAAGTTACTCATATATTTTCAGTACTAATCTAATAGCAAGCAATTAAATTTTTCAGTTCTTTATTTAAATAAGCTAGAACTGGATTGGAATTGTGTTTTGTTTACAATCTTAAAAATAATATCAAAGAGGAATGCAACAGAAGAACAAAGTGCTCATTTTCCCGTCAGAAAACACTGCATGAGCTCATGTTTAAAATATGAATAAACAAAATCAAAATGTGTTCAAAACAACAACCATTTGGTGTTTACACATTAATGAGTGATTATACTTTGTTGCTATATTAATTAGTACTGAAAGATTAATTATTTTTATACCAAAATTAATTTTTTTAAAATTTAATACATTTTTGCCAGTTTTTATCCTCTTCCCAATGTGTTAGTAGCCAATTAGCCCATCCCCTCCGTTAGGACTCTCCCCATCACTTTTGCAATGTCCCTGACTCTAGGAGGGTGAAGTCAAGCACAAGACTCCTCCACTGTGTGTGATGCTGCCACCACCTCTTTTCAAACTACCGCTGACACACCGTCACTGGGGACATTGCAGGACATTGGAGGAAAGCGCAGGATTCCCAGCTCTCAATGGACCAATCACTAGACGCCTGAGCCAGCGGACATTGTAACGTGAGAGTGATAGGGAGAGAGAGAGTGCCATCTACCTGTCAGAGAGTGAACGGCCAATTTTTGCTTTCTTGAGCCCCGGCTGTTGATGGCAAACCGCATGACCGGGATTCGAATTCGCAATCCTCTGGTCTTAGTGTCAGCATCTTAGCCTGCTGAGCCACTTGGGGCCCCTCAAAATTACAATTTAAAAGTAAAATTTTCAAATCAAAAGAGCTCAGATGTTTTATAGTAGTATGGAAGATTTAAGTGTGGAAATTTAATTGAAAACAGCTTGTAAATATCCTGTAGATAAGTTGGACCAAGTCAAGGCAACCAAACCTCCATGTGTTGTGACATCACAACCACAACCTACTGGCAATCTGGCACTATACACTCAGAGGTCAAGCCTTAATCATCAACAAAACAGTGGATATTCTGCATTTCGTAACAAAAAAATAAATAGAAAGTAATCAGTTTAAACTGCAGTGACAATGTTAGTTATTCCAAACCATAATATTCCAATATTTCTGTCAAATTTAGTGGGAAAAATCTAATTTGTGCTCACCCTGTAATGGAAACATAAGTGTTAAAAAGTGATTGGAATACATCAGTATCAACAGTGACAAACTTACTGTCTGCTGTTATATTCTGTACCGACATGGACTTCGCAAGTCCAGCTGATGTCTTGCCCATAGGACTGGCCGCTCTGCTTGGATGTGCTCCAGCAGATTTCTTCTGTGGTGTGGAGCGCAAATGTGGACATTGCTCTGGAGGATTGTACTCTGCTTTCTCCTCTCTGCCTATCCACTGACCCTTCTCCTCATGCAGGGGCCACACTGTGGACACTAGGGGCTTAACCTCAGCACTGGGACCTCTTTCAGATGTCCTGCGAACCTTAGAGTGAAATGGTGAGGACTTCCTAAAAGCAGAAATAAACACCAGACATACACAAAAAATAGTGAACATTTTAAGCCTATGAGCACTTTATTAATTGATAATATTAACATTATGAATAATTAATATTGCAGCACTGAATTAATCATACCCATTATTGAAACCTTGGGCAAGAAAGTGTGCTGAAATGCTGCCTTGGGGTCTGCCTTGGTTACCTGCTGATGAGCACAATTCAAGATTAAAAAGACTTTTGTATACAATACATATGCAGGACCAGACACGAGTGATGTATATACAATGCATAAGCCATTCAATGAAAGGCATTAAATCAATCTGAAAAACTCATTTACATATAAATTTACAGCCCTTCACAGTGAAATGATGGATACCTATGCTGACAGTCTCAGCCAGTGTCTCAAAGTGCTGCTTGAGGAAGCTCTGTTGTGCAAAGCTCTCTGGCTTGTGAAACCTGCTCATGTCCTCATCCTGGGTATCATCATCATCATCATCATCATCGGTGCTGACCAGCTCTGCATCATCTGAGCTCAAGGAAGACAGCAGAGAGATGAAGTGAGGCCAAAAATAGAAGCAAACTGTTATTTTTTAGATGTTATACTGTGCAGTTCATGTGCTACCTCTTTCCAACATATTTAAGTAGCAATATTTACACTTGGATGGCTGTTTGAGCCCAACTCATGATTTCCTGTTTGTTTGATCCAAGCAAAAAATCAAAGTAAAAATTCTAAAGCACACTATATGCTGAATCTACTACTACAACTACAACTACAACTACAGCAATATTCATATTCAGTGAAATTAAATTTCAACTTTTATCACAAGTCAGTTTAATTTTTTGTGCATTTAAAAATAATACAAGAGACTAGAATTCTATATTTGAAAACAGTCTGAGAAGATATTTTAATACATCCCTTCTAATGAATATGTTGTACTTTAAGTTGTACCCATTGCTGACACAGATGTACAAATGCACACACAGCTTGTCTAGTCCAGGTAGAGCAGAACTGCCAATAGAATATGACTCTCTGGAGCAGATACACATGAACCTGTTGACACCATGTCTAATGCCAGGTGTGGTTTAGATGGGTATAAAGACACCCAACACTGAGCTGTACTGTAGTGCAGTGGAGCTGTCTTCTCTGGAATGATGGTGCTCCATTCAGTAATTTTGAGTTGGGGTGGTGATGATTCAATATTGTAATGTTCTTTTTCCTGAATACAATCAATTTCTCACATCAATGCTCCAAAATAGCCTTCTCTGCCCTTACCTGCCTCAAAAAAACAAAAAAACCTCACCACAAACTGCTTTCATGGCACTACAGTGTGTTATTAGTTACTCACTGTGTAGTAATTAACTAGCTGTCTGATAGTGATACTAATAATCAGTACATGTGTTTTATTAGCAGTGTTGCTCTGACCTCTATGGTCCTGATCTGGGCTGGATCCTCCACTGCCGTAACCTGTGGAACTGCCACTGTCTGGGATGTGGCTGTCCGGGCACTGGGTCTCCTCTCCTTGCACCTGATAGGCTCCAGACAGGCAGTCAGTGCTGGTGCCCTGCTCTGGGTACAGCACTACTCCCTCAGGCTCAGGAGAGGAGGCAGGAGCCAGCCAGGCAGAGTGAGGACGAGTACGGCACTTCTTACCCTGCTCCTGCGTTAATGTGAGAGTGAAGAAAGAAATATCCATTCAAAAGGTACAGCTTTTACAAAGGTTTCCTCCCTCCACTATCAGTAAACTGCCTGCTGTATACTATCAGTGAAATGTTGTTCTACTGCATCTCTAAACTCTGACTATAGTTTACAGTCATTAGTACAGTGAGGAAAATAAGTATTTGAACACCCTGCAAATGTATAAGTTCTCCCACTTAGAAATCATGGAGGGGTCTGAACACACAAATAAATGATTAAAAAATCATACATTGTGATTTCCGGATTTTTCTTTTAGATTATGTCTCTCACAGTGGACATGCAGCTAAGATGAACATTTCAGACCCCTCCATGATTTCTAAGTGGGAGAACGTACACATTTGCAGGGTGTTCAAATACTTATTTTCTTCATTGTATATCCTGAGGGGTGGTAGAGGTTAACCATACGGCACTAATATATAAACCCTGTAAGAATGTAGTGTAAAAATGTAAATATCATGAAAAAAAAGAAAATTTAGTTTAGTTAAAAAAGGTAAACAGTCATATATTCATCACATATAAACTGACTTAAAGATGATCAGCATAGAGAACCAGAGCTTTCTGTGTAGTTCAGTGTTTTACATCACTGTATAAAGGTAAAAAAACTCCCTTTCTTGTTAAAATTACACACTCCAGACTGAAGAGCTTACTGAAATCCTGTCCTAAGGTTTTAGTCTACAGTGTTACAGAAAAATGGATTTTTAATTATTTATTGCATGGACAGATCAACAGAACACAGAATAAGTGTTATTTGGTTATATATTTAAAAATACATTTTGTGACTGGCTTTATAACACTGTTTAATAAAACATTACATTTTATACTCATATTATAATGTTTGCCACCACAATGGAAGAACGTCCCAAATTTAAAAGTAAACCTCACCTTGCATTCATGAAGACTGGTAGTGCTGCCATTGGCTGGCTGATTGCAGAGCTGATTAGCGAGGCTGCTTTTGGGGGAACCTGGTCTGGAGAATGAATCAAACTGCCTCAGCTCCACCATGGACTTCACCATCAGCTCCAATGAGCCCATCCTGCAGGACCAGCGTCTCCTCGGCCGTGGAGCCTCAGGCTTAGCAGGCTCAGATGTACAGGGAGCTGTAGAGGACTGCTGGAAATAATACAAATAATGGAATAAATGATTTTCAACAATTACAACCAATTAAAGGATCTGAAAACTGTCCTTAATTATTAAAGTCATAGAAAACTGACATTTTAGTAGAGATTTAGGTTATGTATAAAAAAAAAAAAGTCAAAAGTCAATATGGTATCAAAAGACCAGTGTTACATGCAAAAATGAATTATTCATATATGACATCACACACACACACACACACACACACACACACACACACACACACACACACACACAATCTATATGAAATGTAGTGTCATATGAATAATTCATTTTTGCATGCAACACTGGTTACACACACACACACACACACACACACACACACACACACACAATATATTATATATATTTATATTGTTTTTAAATAGTTTCACAATAAATAAATTCAATAAATTTATAAATTATTTTTTTTATTTGTATTTTTATGTTATAAAGATTCAAATTCACAATGTCATCTGCTAGACACTTGGTGAATTTACAGAGAGTACATCACAAAGGCACAAATGCAAAAAACATTTCTTACCTCAGTGGAGGGGTCCCAGTCAATTCGCTCATCAGAAGCACCTGGAATAGAGCGAATCCATCACTACCAGTGCCTTTAACCCTAAAATAGATCTTAAACACTGTGACGAGTGTGCTACCTTGATGGTCTTTTAGTGATATATGGTTGATCATTTCAGTATCATCCGTGTCCTGGTTCTCAGATCTTTCATCTTCATCCCTCTCATCTTCCTCGCTCTCAGAAGAACAGGACAGTATAGACGGGAAGCTCTGAATCTCCAAACTGTTAGTAGAAGCACGTCTGAAGAAAATACATCAAACTTATGAGGAAGAATGCTTCTCATTTGGATTTCTAGAGCAGTGAAAACAAAAACATGTTCTATATTTGATATTTCCTACTAGCAGCACAGTGAAACCAGTTTGTGTTTCACTGCACAGATGAGTTAAAGGCAGAGGTGAAATTCTGTGTGCAATTACATTGGCAAAGTTTAATCTAATCTAATTACTTAATTAAAAATGTAAATAATGATGGAATTGTATTTCCATTTGATAGAAATCAGTAGAAATGACATCTTTAGACTTCTAAGCCTTAATCAGTAAGAGATAAAGCAGCAGTGCATTGATTTCTGTGCTTGTGTACCTGAACACAGAGTTTGTGGAGGGTGGCCCACTCTGATAGTGTTTAAGCTGTTCTAGACGCTCCCTCATGTTAATGGTCAGCTCTGGTGCGAGACGCCACACAAAGATACAACTAAAACACAGAGCAGACACACATATGGAGCAGCACTTCACAGCTTAAATTCAGAGGTCAACTGTATCTGCTAAATCCAGAGCGATACCTGTCTCCTGAGACTGAGATCAGATGCCTGCAGTCACTGGTGAACTTAATGCCTGTAATAATTTCTGGGAAAAGACAAGCAGACTGGGTATTACTGGGGTTATAAAATTCAAATGAAAAAAAAATGTGGAATAGGAAAATCATAACTTGATTATAGATCATTGTGCTGCCACTAGTGGGCAGTAGTGATTTGTGTTTGAGTTTCATGTGCCACCTAGGTTATTCCTAACGGTATTGCAACCAGACTCAGTTGGTGCTCATGCCTGTATTTTCTTTGCTTTTACCTTGAAAACACATCTGTCTGTAAGTATCTAAAATAACTTCATGCAGAATCCAAATTTAATTTCTTAAATTGTGTTTATGATTTGTTTTCTTGGTAAAATACTAGGCGCTAACATTAACATTTTTATGTAAATTCCGATACATATTAGCATTATGCTAATCGCTAAGCTAATGTGATTTTATAAGATTCTAGCGAATGTTGCCTACATTAAGTGTACATATTGTTACACTGCAGAGGCTATTTTCTTTAAGCATAATTGTAATGCATTTCCTTCATTTTTGTATTACAGTTTACAGTTATCCATTAAAGTTTCAAAACAACAAGAGGCTTCCTGATGTTTGGTGGAGACTGTTAGCTATCTGCAAAGCTAGTTCTCTTTTCTAACACTAGTAAAGGCAGAATAATCATTGGATTAGATAAACATCACCATAAAATCAGCTTAATTTGTTGTCCCTTAATTTGTCCATAGCCTTTATTTCACTGCTGTTTAATTAGTCACATTTGCTTCTTCAGCATTTTAAAAATAAATAGCAATCTCAGCCAAAAAAAAGGAAAATCAAAAAGATTGGGACATTTGAGATGCGGCGTAGAATAACTAAGTGGGAAAGTGATTGTTGAGGTCAGAGTTTTACACCCCTATGCATTATTCACTCATATTTGTTTATCATCATCACTATACTGTATATATATTGTAAATAATATTTAAAACAGCCAAAATGTGACGAAATCATAATCTAGCAACATAATGAAAAGAAAAACCCAACATCAGCACAACATAAGTCAAGTCTTTACCTGAGTGGCCGAACACTGCAGCCAGACACTCTCCAGTCTGGAAGTCAAACAGGCTGAGGTTCTTATCCGAGCAGCTGGTGGCCACATACAGACCAGATGGGTCCATCTGAACCTGTGGAAAAGATATAACCCATGAAATCATGAAGATTCATTCAATGTGAAAGGTCATTTGATGTGCTAAACCTACCCTGAGAAGACTGCCTTCTTCAGCCTGAGAGCCCTTAAAAGACCTTTTTTGTTTTCCACTGCTTATATTAAACACTCTGCAAGAAGAGAGTAATCACAACACTGTTTAAAAGACTGCATGTGAGTAGGTTAGACATGTCACAGTAGTGTACTATGTAAAACATTTCTGTTAATACAGTATATGTACAGCGCGCGCACACACACACCTGATGCTTCGGTCTTGACAGCCTACAGCTGCATACTTGCAGGCAGGATCCACATCCATATCATAAAGAGTGCTTTTCCTCACCACATGGTGTGTTCGCTTAAATTTCACTCCTCTAAAAGTCTTAAGCGGAGAAAAATACAGGCAGTTATGAACATAATCGTTAAATCAAACATTCATTTGAAATAACCACAATCATTTTAGGTGTTTTTGTATATTTGTGCCCTAAACAAGCATGTCATTACAAAGTAAACACAACAGTAACAGGACACTGCATACACAGCACACAACACAACACCACCATTCCAGCATAAAAACCTCATCTGTGAAACATGGTGGTGGTAGTTTCATTGTTTGGGCCTGTTTTACTGCGTCTGGGCCCAGACAGCTTTGTCATTACTGATGGAACAATGAATTCTGAATTCTATATTTTAGATTCATTATTTAGAATTTTCATGAACTATAAAAAAAACAGTACTCTACAGTAAAACAAATAAAGGCTTCAAATATCATTTTATATGTAATGAATATAAAATATATTTTTTAAAGAAATTATGAACAATGTTTTTCCA
>BRDA01009625.1:101823-124650 GCA_036984385.1 Crenuchus spilurus
AGAGAGACAGGAGAGAGAGAGGAGAGGAGAGCGAGAGAAGAGAGACGAGACAAGAGAGAGAAAGGAGACAGGAGAGGGGAGCGAGAGAAGAGAGACGAGACAGGAGAGAGAGGAGAGGACACAGACAGGGGGGAGAGAGAGGAGAGGGGAGCGAGAGAAGAGAGACGAGACAGGAGAGAGAAGAGAGAGAGGAGAGGACACAGAGACAGGGGGGAGAGAGAGGAGACAGAGACGAGACAGGAGAGGGGAGCGAGCGAGCGAGCGAGAGAGAGAGAGAGAGAGAGACGAGACGGAGATGGGAGAGGAGAGAGAAGACAGAGAGAGAAGAGAAGACAGAGAGCACAAAGCAGCACATTGATGGCATTAGTAGCAACTTATTCAGGCAACACACAGAGCAACAATTAAATTTTAAAAGATTCTAAATCACATAGAATTGAGATAAATCTAAAACAGGGGTGGGCAACTCCAGTCCTGGAGTGCCAGTTTCCTGCACAGTTTGGTGATCTACCTGATCAAACACACCTGATTCAACTTAGGGGGTAATTAGCATGTTTAATTATAGTGTCAGAGCAGTGACATCACCAAACTGTGCTGGACAGCGGCTCTCCAGGAGTGGAGTTGCCTACCCCTGCTCTAAAAGTTGTTGGTTTACAGACCTCTATTCTACCTAAATGTCTCACCAGTAAAGCGGACAGCGGTGATGGAAGAAGAGTGCTCATCCAGAGTTTGTAGAAGCCTGTAGTCTTCCTCAACATCCAGAACATGAATCAAACGATCTCGACCTGCTGTGGCCAACAGCTTCATTCCTGACAGATCACACATGCACACATACAGTTAGCTAATTATCCAAACAAAAATATAAAATAAAATAAAAATAAAAAAATAAGTACATTTGTTCAGCATTCAACATTTCCTCCAGCTCCAGGTGACAAAATTAACAATGAATGTAGTTACAAGGTAAGTGTACCTAATGAAGTGACCAGTGAGTGTATTTTGACTTTTTCTGGTACCACAACCTTAATGGTGTGTCTGCTGCAAACACTCATGATAATAAAAAAGATGAAAACATATTTACAGACAGGACACACCTGTTTCAGGTTTTGAGTACTCCAGACATAAGATCTCAGAGTCATGGGCCTCCATTTTAAGAATCTCCTTCATGCTGCTGAGATTGTGAACTCTGCAAGACACAGAATGTGCTTTAGGTGTGTAAGATGGGGTATTCTTTATGCATTTCAGTTTCAGTATTAATTTGCTAAAAAAAAGTAATCAAATAACAATCATGCAGAAACCTGATATTAAGAATTTCATTCAAATTTTGTTGATTCTATTCATCTACACTACCTTAATTTGCCAGCTCGGTCTCCAGAGGCCAGGTGCTTGCCATCCGGACTCACACAGATGGTTCTGATCCCGGTCCGGCTTTCTGCAGCCTGTACTTCAGATTTCTCTGAACTGCTAGTTACAGTTCCCTCTGGATCCAGTAGGGGTGCTGTGTTACCATCCATATAAATTACTTTTCGAAGATCCTACAAGTAAATTAGAATTTTTATCAAATAAACCTGACAATTACAAATTTCTAATGTGTGATATCAGTTTACTCTCTTCAGTGGACCTTAAACAGGTCAGAATATGCCCTTTTGACCCAATCTCTACAGATAAAACTGCAAGACATCACCGCAAAGATATAGCACCATCTTCTGGACAAAATATAACATAACAGCCAAGCAACAAGAATCTCTAATACACTGTCAACATGCATCAGTCTGTGGACTCACAGTGCTGAGAACATTGGTGCTGGTTGACATCTTGTGCATCTCTGTGCTCCACATGCGAACAGTGTTGTCTGCAGAACAGCTGAAGAATAAACCTGAAGAAGCAATTCCAGAAGATGGTCCATCTTTAGTTTTGGGGTATATCTGAAGAAAAAGAGTAAGACATTAGTCACACATAAAAACAGATGTTGTTAGTAAATGTAGGTGAGGCTTAACTGCGGACCTGAAAAGTCAGTGCTAACACGGTTCTGAAGTATGAGCAATTAACCCATTTAATTATATTAATATCAGTATATTGCCAAGTGACTTAAGATTTCATTGTATTGTTTGCACAGATTTGATCATTCTTGGAGAAAAAGCACAGCAAACACTTTATATTAAAATAAATAAATAACAAACAATATATATGTTTGTTTTCTATGGTCTAAATAGCCAATAACTGGTCACATAAGAAAATACATCTACAGGTACAAATAAAAAATGCAGTCTTGAGTGATATTTTAATAGCTTTATTTTTATGGCTGAAATAAATATTTAGCTATTTTGGGTTTGGCCCATTTTGGCCCTGGAGCATATTAACTGTATAAAAAATGGTCTCTAAAACTCTGAGATCACAGTGAAAATCTGGGATGTTGTAGGAATATGACTCAAACTCCTATAGTCAGTGTCACAAATTTGCTTAAAATTGTGACCTAGAACTAGTGTAGAATGTTAAATATTTCTTCATATTCTCTCCACAGAAAGTCATGTTCAGAAGTGGTTCCCACTGCCCTGTACATTTCAGTGTGTTCTCCACTTTAAAATGTGATAAATACACAATACATGCATCACAGAATGAAGTAACACACCCTGTATGTGTTTTGTTCTCTGCTCTTTGTTATCATAGTCAGTCTGCATGCTAGTCCTGCTCTATGGACACACTGGCCCTCAACACATTTTGTTTGGCCCTCCAAAACAAGACAGATAGAGGTAGGCTTGGCTGAAGACAAAGCATTTGTTTTGGTCCGAGATGCTTGTGCTGTAGTGCGACATCTAGTGGCAGAAACCTTTAACACTCCTACAGCTCAGCATGGACTTTGTTTACATATTTTATTTCTAATACAGATTTTGCCAATTTTATCCCCTTCCCAAATGTAGTAGTAGCCAGTTAACCCATCCCCTCCATTAGGACTCTCCCCATCATTTTTCAATGTCCCTGAATCTAGGAGGGTGAAAATAAGCACAAGCCTCATCCGATGCACGTGATGTGGCCACCACATCAAAAACGCAATCCTCTGATCATAGTGTCAGCGTCTTAGCCTGCCGAGCCCCTCGGGCCCAAGGATGTGTTGGGGCTAAATGTACAGCATTAGCATGTATAAGACAGAATTGCGAAACATTAGCATGTCAGACTAGACATAAGAGACATAAGTGTGTCCTCAACTCTAACGAAGCTTTTAGTCCTGAGAGTTTAGACCAGAGTTTAGTCCAGCATGAGAGTTTACCTGCAAGTCCCACACACAGGAAGAGTGGTAGAGGGCAGAGTGCACTTTGCCCACTCTCTGCAAATCTCTAACATCCCACACATACAGGCTGTGATCATTATAGACACATGACAGCCAGAGGTTAACAGGGTCATATGTCACTGCCACAGAGTCTGGATAACGGCTGTCCGGCTTGTTGGAGAACAAGTGACTAAGGAACAGAGGAGAATAAAGAGTTAACCAAGGCTGGAACACTCAAACTAGGATAGTCAATGGTCTGATATACATTGCACACTTTATTAACTGCACTAAGAATGGTCAACCACCCATATAATACCTGGTCAACAGTGGCCTTATGATTAGAAACTGGCCTAAAGGAGTAAATATGATAACTGATAAAAAGATAAAAGATGGACTACAGTCAGAAATTGAGCCACTGTATTGTGGGTTTATAAGGTATGTGGGTCACAGTGAATGAAAATAAAAAGGTAGGGGGTTTTAAATTGGGATTTACAGCTCATGAAGTTTTATTGCTGTTTATTTATAGCCAAATTTGCCAATATCTGATTTCTTTGGCTGATTTTTTTTTTTTATTAGCTAGTTTTTTCATACAGTTAAAAGCTGAAATACATTAGCACATTTCAAGCACTTCGACTAGTCAACGTTCCAGCATAAATAATAGCATTTGTTCTATAATGGCACAAACCTGTATTTACAATGCAATCAGTAGCCTATTTATACAATAGTGCATTTTAAAAAGACTAGAACACTGAAAAAACTATTCATAAATGAATTCAAAAAGGTAAACAATCATTTCTGTTTTATTGTAAAGTGACATTTTATAAATATAAATAAATAAGTAAATAAATAAATATAAATAACACACATGCATGCACACTCACAAACCCGGTCAAAAGTTTTAGAACTCCCCAATTTTTCTAGTTTTGTAAGTAAAATGTTTCAGTTTAATGTCTCATTGCACTCTGAAATGAAAGCATACGAGTTAAATAAGAACTCATGGAATCAGTTTATAGACCAAAATGTATCTAAACTAAACAGAGCAGCACCTTTGTCAGATATAACAGCTGAACACACTCGTGACATTCTTTCTACAACAGACATCAAACATTCTTCAGACAGTTCTTCACTAATCTGCTGCAGAACATCACATAAATGTTGGCTCTTGTAGGTTTGCTTTGCTTTCACTTCATCACAAATCAGCTGGATGAGGTTTAAGTCTGGAGACTGTGCTCCACTCCATGTTATATATATATATATATATATATATATATATATATATAAAATAATAAGACTTTCTAGTCTCTGCAATTACCTGAGCTATTAGCCATAAACATTCCAACAGCAAAACAAAAAGACTTGAAGTGTCACTTTACTGTAATTAATATAAAATGACAGTTTTTAAATTATGAACAACAATTAAACTTTTTCACTATATTCTAATTTTTGGAGATGCACTAGTAGCTCAAAAGGAATTAAAGTGCTCTATTAAACATACAAGGCACATGCTACAGAATGTGGTGCGCTAACACACCTGACCTTAACTACCGGTAAGCCTTGTGAATGAGTTTAGGTTGCAGTGAAAATCCAGGTCTGAAGCCATGACCTTAGAAAAGTGATGTAATCATACAACCACATTCAGCCAAAGGGCTCAACTGACCACAGATCCTTAGTACTTTGCTAAGAGAATTATAAAACAAAGGCTTTATACAGCTTAGCACATTGCTGCTGGCATGAGACAACTTCCTTCCATTCTTTTATTTCCCTGAGCTCAGTGAGAGCTAAACAATGACCTCTAAAAGCTGATGTTGATAGTTCATGTTTATGTGAACTAAATATGTTCTTAAAGACTCTGTAATACACTCAAGACACTAGATTCAACTTAGATAAATCAAATAATAAATCAAAACTTGTGTGGGATTCTTTTAAAATATACATTCTCTGGCCACTTTATTAGGTACACATACTTTGCATCTACACTCATTGTCCATTTTAGCTCCACTGACCATATAAGTGCACTTTGTAGTTCTACAATTACAGACTGTAGTCCATCTGTAAGCTTCCTTTCACCCTGTTCTTTAATGATCAGGACCCCATAGAGCAGGTATTATTTGGGTGGTGGATCATTCTCAGCACTATAGTGACACTGATGTGGTGGTGGTGTGTTAGTGTGTTTTGTGCTGGCATGAGTGAAACAGACAGCAGAGCTAATATCATGTTTAAAATGCTAAGAGCACTTTCCACTTGTTGTGTAGATCATCTAGTCCTTCATCAGTGGACACAAAATGCTGATGGCCAGAAAGTTTTGGTTGGTGCATGATTTTCACTCCAGCAGTGACCATGAGGTGTTTCAAATCTCCAGCAGCTCTGCTGCGTTTGATCCACTTAGACCAGAGCAATGCACACCAACACACCACCACCGCATCAGTGTCGCTGCAGTGTTGAGAATGATCCACTACCCAAATAATATCTGCTCTGTAATGAACGTGATCACTGATTAAGAGGGTGAAAGGAGGTTAATAATGTACACAGAGAAACAGATGGACTACAGTCTGTAATTGTAGAACTACAAAGTGCAGCTATATGATCAGTGTACCTAATGAAGTGGCCAGTGAGTCCATCTTTGTACATATGACCCACTAACGAGCTACACTGTACTCTTGATGTGGTCGCTGAAACCTGCAGCCAGGGGAAGGTCAGCATATCTTAGGGAGCTGAGAAGAGTTTGTACTTCCTTATTTACCTTTTTGAAGGCTTTTTGGAGAGTGTCGCATAATTTAAAGGTACAGTACCAACAGTACTCACCATAAAAACTAAGTCAAAACAAATTCATATTTTAAAGCAATTTATTACACAGCTTATTTTGAGATGTGAACTTGTGATAACAGAAAAATATACGAAGTAATGATAAAATATTCCTAAAATACTCAGATCAGAGATCATTTTAGGTCCAATCTTAGATTAAATGATACTTGTGTGCAGTAAGAGACTCTAGGTGGTCTCACCTGGCCTGGGTGACTGCAGCAACGTCAGTGCCTAGGTGATGTGGGCGGGGCAGAGTGCAGATGAAGTGCAGGTCATCAGGACTGAAGACTCTCACTGTGCCATCAGCACATGCACAGAAAATCAGCGTCTCAGTCACAGACAGAGCACGCGCTGTACCCGTCTACAGAAAAAAAGAGGAGAGGGGCAAAATTAGCAAAGGCATCAAAATGACGTGAGCAGAGTAAACTCAATTTCGTCTGAAGAATTCTGTAGGCACACACACTTAATCTCTTTAAAATGTTCCCATGTGTGAATAAATGACAGTATAGAACTACTAATATCTGAGCTACACTGTTTGCTAGTCAAACATTAAATATTCTCATTAAATATTCGTTATTTCATCCAATGATACACAGTTCAGTGTTTTCATTTAAAGCAAAATAGTAAAACTGTGAAAGTAACCCAGCTTTATTCTCATTAGTACCACTCTGCACACAGTAATCCTAGTGATTAACATTCAAAACAAGCACTAAAGCCCAACATCAACTCTCTCCAGTGTGCAAGAACATTCCGTACAGAAATATAATGAGATATAGTGACAGAGCAGGGCTGGCTTTCCTAAAAGCATCTTGGCACAAAATTGGTTCTTAAATGGCAGAGCAAGCATCACACTGAACACTCTCTATAACACCACAAAGCATGAGCAAAACATTGGGGCAAGATCATTTTTAAAATCCAGTTAGGTTCCGTAAGGACGGTGATTGCTAGCCTTTTTTCAACATTTCAGCATTTGTAATATTCTCACAATGTCAGAAATACAAATATCTGAGAATTGATTCAAACGTCCACACATTTCTTTAAGCAATAAAGCAAATGACATTTGCTCTGATCTGATCCAATCATGATTTTGACCTAAAAACTGTGAAGGAAAGAAGATTAAGAAGCCTGTCTGTTGGACACCACATTCCTAGACACCATGTCTAACCCTAATCTTATTGTGATCCCTGCATAGATACAGCAGAATGAGCACAGTGACTCTGCCAACTAGAACAGGACAGATCTCAAAGCCTGTCTAGATGCTCAGGTACAGAGTAAACAGCACCAGAGTAAGGCCTCCAGACCTCCTTATGGACCAATGTGCTTTAACCTTGTAAATGAGTGAAGAGGTAATGGTTGAATTTGACCACTACACAAGGCAGTGATGCTTTTCTTGGTGTACAGACAGAAAATATAACCTCACGCATTATACATGCAGATCCACTGAGCTCGGAAATGATCTTTAGCAGCCACTCACCCGAAGATCTACCCATTTATCCAGCATCCTCTTCTCATTGAACTCGCACAGTAGCCCAGAAGTGGTGATGCAAAATGTGCTCTCAGACTTCTGACCCTGTCCACAAGCTACATCACAGAAGAAGTTGTTTTGGAGCTCCCCCAGAAGACCAGAACGTCCAAGCAGCGGGACGGGGGCTGAAAGTTGCTGCTAAAAAAATAAGCGCAAAGAAAATGATGCAGTGTGAAGCACTGATGAAGGACGGGACAGTCGCCATTCTTAACGATATATCAAATAAAATCCAATAGCAATACTGTTTTATATTTAAGCTATATGATAACTGTGTACAACTAGCTTGAAAAATATCACAGAATAGCCCGCCCTTCAGTTCAATTTACCTTGTTGTTGTTACAAGGATCCAGGTACCAGAATCTGACATGTCTGTTTCCAGCAGTCACAAAGTATGAGCTATCCTCTGAAAAGGACACTGCGGTCACTTTACTGGACACTTTGTTTGCTGCCACCAAAATGTTTTTCTGCAAGACAAGAAGATACTTTCAATTCAAACACATTTACAGTCATTGCATTTGACTTTTATGCCCTCTGTGCTCTGCTGGTTTGTAGATTAATACGAGTAGGTGGCTGGTTATTTTTACCTTCCAGGCCCACACATTGACGCTCATGTCATGCTGGTAGCCTACACTGACGATGTATTTGCTGTTGGGGGAGAAGGCCACACAGGCCACCCCGTACTTGTGCTCCTGCAGCTCTGCCACCTGAGACCCCTCTGACACATCCCACACCCGTACTGCAGGCAGATGACCACACTGAGGAGGAGAAATGTACATCTTTATTTGAACATGACACCATGACTCAGACAGCTCAAAAATGCAGTCTGAAATTCCTAAACAGGCACAGTTACAGGTTAGTCTATCCCAATACACCATTTAAAATATTTTAATAGTTTTTTTTTTTTTTCTTAATCAAGGTCAAAAACGCACCATGAATATTAGCTAAACATTGTTAAAAATAATGCAGACCAAGAAGCATCTCGTTTATTTCAACAATGTATTATTTACTGGAGAGTGTACTATTGCATAAGATGTAATAGTTGCTTAAAGTTTTTGCAAAATTCTTAAATGTATCATTTCAATATTTTTTTATTTCACAATAGTTCATATGAAATGTTGCATAGCTGCATGCCATAAAAGGTTTTACTTTGATATTTTCACTGAAATTCAATATGTGACCTTATAGGTTTGAAGTAAGTTAACAAGAAAAGAAAAGCTAGTGTTATTATTCATTACAATACATTACATTACATTACATTGCATTTAGCGGACGCTTTTATCCAAAGCGACTTACAATAGTGGGAAAGTACAAATGAAAGTAATACTAGAGTTGTACTAGTATCTACTAGTACTAGTATACTAGAATTAACATTTGGATATGGAATGCTGAGTGCATATCAGTACTCATGGGGAGTATTTGGGATCACTAGAGCAGGTGCTCTTTGAAGAGCTCGGTTTTTAGGAGTTTCTTGAACCCAGTGAGGGACACCTCTGCTCTAGTGGTGGTAGGCAGCTTGTTCCACCATCTGGGAACTACTGAGGAGAACAGTCTGGATTGCTTTGTGTGAATGTTAGGCAAAGCAAGGCGACGTTCAGTGGAGGAGCGCAGCGACCGGGCAGGGACGTAAGCTTTTAAGAGTGAGTGTAGATAAGGGGGAGCCTGCTCTGTCATCACCTTATAGGTGATCATGCAGGCTTTGTGTTTGATCCGGGCAGCAATCGGAAGCCAGTGTAGCTCAATGAGCAGTGGGGACTCAACCAAGTAAATCTTAGTTGAGTGAGATGCTTAGTTGGCATTCTAAATAAAATGGTCAGCCCAAGAAACATGACCTGTAAAAGTATCGTTTCTTTTAGTCTTAAGCCTTATTCTGGTTAAATTTACAATGGACCCAGAGATAATCTCTCTTTTACAGGAGGTTTTTTTTTATTTTTATTTATTTACACCTGGGCATGTCTGCATTTTTTCTTTTAATACCCTGAAAAATGTACAGGCTGAATTACCTACTGTTTTTAGCCATCCCTGAGCCTATCTGATCATTTTAGTCTTGTCTGGATGCAAATCTCTGATTTTCAGGTCTGCAAGATCATCTTACACTGGAAAATAAATGCATTTGGCCTCTACTACTAGCCAAAGTTTGTCTTTTAGATTTAACAAAAACCTTCACGAATTGAAAAGCAGATTAATTATTTTTTGTTCTGGATGGATTTGGGCTACTTGTTCTCTATACTCAGGTGAGCATTATGTAGAGGACAAAGAAACTTAAATGGATGAGAAAAGGGAGGCTACAGGTACAAGTCACTGTGAGTCAGTTAAAGATGAATTAATCCAATCTGTAGAGCAGTCAGTCTTATGATAAAGATCCAAAAGATTTAAACTAAGCACACACTCAGACACTCACTGATTTAAAGGCAAAAATGCATAAGAACAGGGGCCTTTTCAAGAAAGTACTAACGTTCAAAGTCAATAGCACATTCTGCAGCACAAGACAAGATTAAACTGCCCAGATGAGATTATTCACAGACCTAAAGCATTCAGGATTCAATGTCTATTTGAAGTTGTCTGTCTTATCAACTCTGCTACATACACTGATATGATTACTCAGAGTCAGGCTCTCAGGCTGTGGTTGCAATGAACCAACCAACAAAAGAGTGGTGATAAAGGCCAACATTAAAACGAGCTAAATTCATATCAGACAGTTTAATGAGATACTGTGTGTTAGAATGGTGGGATTGTCCTACTGCCATACCAACCCCAGCACTCGCAGCCAAAGGTCCGGGGGAAGTCTTTAATTGACTAAGAATGGATGGAGAGTATTCCTGAAATGTGCTTCAGAGATCAGCAACATGGCCTTCATAAGCTACACTCTCTTCTATAAACCTAACCTAACTACGCAGGAAGTGCTGAGGCCTGCCAGGCAAAGCTGTGGATGGATACTCTGGAAATGTGTCATTATGTACCAAGTTCAGAGCATTAGCCACTTAGTAGGTTAAGCATGCGCAATCGCCCGAATATCCATAACCTGTGTCAGTGCCAGATAAGCAATATTATTAACTTTAATAAGATTATCCTGGAAATCATCAAATTTGGCTACTTTCTTTGGCTCAAGTTACAAAGATGCCTCTGAGGGCTCACTTATAAACATGATACATTACCTCTCCTGTGACAAGATATCTGCCATCTGAAGAAAAGGCTAAAGTTGTTATGGTCTTCCTGTGGACAACAAGAAACAGACATCTCATTTCTGATCATACTGAATCCACGTCATGTTCATAGTTATTAACATTCAAATGATAATGAACATAGTTGATCACCTGGACGTGTTGATAATGTGCTGCTGTCTGTTCTTTTTGGGGTTCAGAAGAACTACCACACAACTGGATCAAAGAACAGAAAAGATTTAACACAGACCCAAATACTTGCATAACAAGCTTAACATAGAACTGAACAAAGCTCTACAGATTAAAGGGAAACTGACACAATGTAGAGCAACTGAGAAAAGCAGATTTCTTTACAAATGGTGGTGAAAGGAACCAGCAGCTGCAACGTCAACAATGACCTTTTATATGCAACCTTGATCATACAGTACCACATCAAGGAGAAGTGAAATAGTTCAATGTTGTTCATAAACTGTCATAAAGCTCATCATTTTAACACTCGACTACTGCAACTCGCTCCTAGTTAGTCTTCCTATGCCAGCCGTCAGGCCCCTGCAGCTGATCCAGAGTGCAGCTGCTCAGCTGGTCGTCAATCAGCCCATGTTCTCCCATGTCACTCCACTGCTGCGTTCACTTCACTGACTTCCTGTAGCTGCTCACATCAGATTCAAAACCCTGATGTTCACCTACAAAGTAAGAAATGGACCAGCCGCCCCACCCTAATGGCAATGGTCAAGTCTCGAGCCGCAGCTTGAACCCTTCAAGCTTCAAGCTGAGCTTGACCTCCCATTCATCAAGACACGGGGGCATCAAGACTCTTCTCCGTCCTAGCACCCAGGTGATGGAATGAACTCCCACTGACTGAACAGCAGAGTCCCTCACAGTCTTTAAACACAGACTGAAGACCATCTCTTTGTTAAACACTTAAGTGAGCACTAGTTTAAAACACTTACTCTAATGCACTGTAAAGCTCTTATATGGTGTATAATTGTGTATCTTTGCTTTTCTAGGTGTTAGTGATGGTTTAGTTCTAACAGTGTCTGAACTGAAGAGTAGATTGGACTCTAACCTGTCTGTACTAGCTGAGATAATTCTCTTAATAGAAACAAAACACTGTTGTATTTCACTCTGGATAAGAGCGTCTGCGAAAAGCTGTAAATGTAAATTAATTCAAATTAATTATTTCATTTTGCTTGAAATTATGACACAAGAAATGCTTAAAATGATGACATTTCAACCATTTTTAAATGTTGACAGGTTTGGCGTATAAAGCTCAGGAAAAAAAAAAAATCTAGATTCTCAAATTAGAATATTTCATTTTAGGTCTGAGTATATATGCTAGCCATGGGGGTGTCCCAACCACAAATGCTAGGTGTCACCCCCCTCCCCCTAACCGAGAGGACAAAGTCCACTGAATTCAAATTCACAATTGAGCAGGGGTGGTGGTGGTGGTGAGTGTTGGATGGTGCTGTGTTGGCATGTTTGTATGTGTATGGTAGTTTACACGGCAAAAGTTGTGCACCAGAAAGCCTTTGTGTTTGGGTACCTCCTGGAGAGGAAATTAGCACACACTTAAGTGGTGCCACCATGGATGGACCCCATGCACAGTACGTGATCTGCGGAGTGCCGGCCCTGCAATTTATATTTCTGATTTAAATTAAGTACAAAAAACTAATTATGTTATGGTCACACAATAAGCATAACTGAAGAAGCTGCCAGGCCTTTAATCAATGTCAGAAATTTTTTCTTCTAAACAGTTAATGTATAAAAAGAAAAATCACTTTTAATTTACATCAATAATAAAGCAAGAAAGAACCATTTTGTCCTGAAATGATTTTGCTGATACATCAGCAATGAGATATGCTCTCATCGTTTTTGGCTAAAATGTTAATGGGGGCAGCCCTGGCCTGGTGGTTAGGTTGTGATTGGAAGGTCACCAGTACGCTCCCTGGTCAGATCATGACTGAAGTGCCTTTGAAGCAAGGCACCTAACCTCCAACTGCCCCCCGGGCACAGGTTTCACTGCACAAATAGGTTAAACGCAGGAGGTCAAATTCCGTTGTGTGCAAATCACACTGGCAAAAAGTTCACAGTTCTCAGTACTAACAATGGCTACAACAATCTTTCAAACTGATTGTCTGGCTATGTTAAATGACCTGTTCACAAGATGGATTTAAACACAGCTTACACAGCAGAGGTGAAGAAACAAATAGGCTACCAGTGAGGCTGTTCTAAGACCATTCAGCATGCAGTTTATTACAGAGTTCAGCTTAAAGCTGCTCTGCTGTGTCCACAAAGCACAAAACATCACAGTTAAGCTTTTCAGCTTGTATTTGTGCCATTTCTTCATTAAGTCTGCAACAAAACAGCTGTGTTAAAGCATCTTTCCAAGAGTTTGGCCTGTATGTGTAAATAAGTACAGGCCAATGATGTGAAATACACTTAAATAATAGCATCACCCTTAATGCTATACATCACATCAGGTTCTCTGCTTCCATGAAAAAATAAATAAATTAAAATCACACTTACCCTGCTGGATAGGCAACTGTCCCTGAACAAGGATCACAAGTTAACCCACTGTTTCCTGAAGCTGTTATACCGAGGACTCTCTCTAGGGTTACCTACAACATGAAACAATACTATAATCAATACAACAAAGGAATGAAACTCTGGTCATCTGGAATATGAAAAGTCCAGAGAAAGCAAATCAGTTTAAAAATCTCATCACTCAGCTTCACTTGTGTATAAGCAAATGACATTCAACAGTCATCATCCACTATATACAGCCAGTGATTCCATCCTTTAAGGGATGCAACTACAAAGCTCAAACAAGAACTTTATTTATAGAGAATTTATTCTGAGCAACACGTACAGATATTGAGGAATAATCACACTGTTTGTTTGGAATTGCTTAAAAAGTTACAACTGTAGTAGAAAAACTATTACACTTAAAACATCACACCAGCTTTAATTTGATTCTTTTTCATACAGACACAGCATCACTCTGAACACACTTTTAATGTAATGTAAACATAAAGACAAAGCTATGGCCAGAGAACACACTGAAATCAGTTCATCATTAGTAGGCAATCAATACCATCGATTTATATCAAAGCATTTTCAAAAATATTTGTCACCTAATGTGCCTCAATGTTATTCTTTTATTAATATGGAATGTCATATATTTGAAGTATAATATTTACATGATTGTATTGATATTTTAAAACCAGAAATATATTTAAAGATTTGTTTGTGGCCACAACGGCACTGTCAGGATTTTGACAAAGTATATGATATAAAAATCAAGCAAACACAGTCCCCTGTTTAAAAAGATTTGATGTCTCTTTTGCAGCCGCTGTTGTAGTTTTTGTTTAACGACATATCAGCAACTAAGACTGTATTAATGGTTGAATCCAGATATTTAGTAGAAACATTTATAGTAATCGTCTGCAGTCAACAGTCATCAATGTTCATGTTATAGATATTTAGTTAAAACAGTTACAGACTGTAGTCTATAATGTCATCTATTTTCATATTCTAGATATTTAGTAGAAACATTTATAATAATCTTTAGGGTCTAGATGGCTATCAGGGTTTACATTCTAGATATTAAGTAGAAACATTTACAGTAACAGTCTGTAGTCTACATGGCTGGTAATCAATGTTCATATATATAATTTGGATCTTATAATTGTAGTTTGGTGCCAATGCCTCAAATAAGGTAAGACAAGAATTCCTGTAATTTTTCTGGTGGTGGTGTTTGGCTAAAAATCTTGATATTATAACTATTGTATAAGGTATTATTATTGTTGCTGTAATCTAAGATTAGATCAGATCAGATCGTGATAACTTTATGCCATAAAAGATGCTGATGTAGTGATTTAGGACAGAACAGAGGCTGATTCTTGGCAGACTATCTGTCTAGACACCACCACTTATCTCCCAAACACTAAAACAGATTAGAGTCAAACTACAGACACACGTAAACATGCTGAAGTAAAGGCCTGTTACATTCTAGTTCAGTCAGACTTGTGGTTTATCATAAACTGTTTATAAAGTTTCAGTCAAACGCTCGAGTCCCCAGTTGTGTTTAGTAATGTGAGCAGTCACTGTAGGTCAGTCAGCTTTACCTTATTGTTCAGGTTTTCTTTGAAGGATCGTCGACTCTTCTTGAGGGTGATAGACGGCGAGCGAAGCAGACTTTTAATTCTGCTCTTAATGGTCGAGCCCTCCATGGTCATCAATCAAAAAAACATGTATTATCTATGTTGGATGCAACCGCAGAAGGTCTGGAGAAGACTGATCTGTCACACAGGCTCCCTTTAGGAGTTTCAGAAGAAAAGCTCACAAACACACAAAGCTGAAGAGCCAAGTCCACTCGTCAGCTGATTCACAGCGCGCGCGCTCTACCTGCGTTTACAACAAGCTCAGAGAAAGAGGCGGAGTCAGCCTCAACCTGATTGGACCAGACGTCACTGACGTAGAGCGCTCATTAGTAAGTAAATACAACCTATTTCACTTCTACAGTCCTTACGTGCTTTGGTTTATTAACAACTTCATGAAGATAAACTCTTTTGTATAAGCCATCTTTATAGTTATTGCTATGTTCCTGGACTGTCTGTAAATGTTTTGACGTTGGTTGTATATGTTTATTGCATATATACTTTATTTCTATAATTAAAAATGTTTAAAAATACAAGATGTGAATAAAATGTTAAAATAAGAATAATATATACAGACATTAAAATCAAATAAAAAGATTAAATTACTAATGATTTTTAAAGTGAGATAAAAGCAAGGTGCCATGCTTTAATGAACTTCACTCAGTGACATGGGGATCAGCAGTGTCTTCTAATACAAACATAGCTATATTTTCTATAATTTATTTCAGCCGTAGGTGGAGTAGTTAAAGCCTGACTGATCTTTTTGGGTTCTAGTTCTAAGTACCACCAACTGACCTGAAGCTAGATCTTAGTTGTAATAATGATGTCCTGTACAAAACACGTCTTTACTGTTTAGGGATACAAATAAAATGTTGAAAAAAATTCAAGTTTCATTTTTAGATTTTTTCTTGAACATCAAAAAGCAAAGGCATTTATTACTTCTAGTCTATATGCATAAACTATATTTACATATTAAGCACTTTTTCATGTTCAAACACATAAAAAATGTTATCTTATTTTCAATGAAAGGAGATATCATGAAGACCAGGGTACTATATAGGAACTTAATCATTAACTAGTAAAACAGAATCTCATTGTACCTCTATTCAGTTTCTGTAAGCTTCAAACGGTGATAAATTAACAATCAATGTAGTGCTAAATGCTGACTTCCCGATTTTTGCATCCTGTTCAGTCTAGAATCTATTTGACCAGACGTAACCAGTGCTACAGTAGTATTGGAGAATTTGTCATTATCTAGACTCTAGATAATGACACAAAAAAAACTAGTACACCAGTAAAAAATCCCACAAGAATTACAATTGAAAATTACATCTTTATTTCTGCTCAAGGCCACATTGCATTTTTCCTGGGTTATACTCTCATACATACATCAGCTACTTGAATCATACAAACAGAAACAACATATACATTAAAGTTTGGAATAGACTGTTCTTTACAATTCATAGCTTTTATTAGCCCAATTTCTTGCAAAATACGGCCAAGTTATTTAGCAGCTGCCAGGATTCGCTCAATATTTCTTTTTCAACTTGATGCAGCCCAGCAGAGGTTTAATCCACCTAGGAGCGCTCATTTTTGTTTAAGATCTATATTCATAACAGTACAGCAGTATGTATTAGTGTAAACATTAGGGAATATAAATGACTCATTATATAAGTAAACATGTAATGACTTCTTGATCAGTAAAGTTTGATACAACCACAAGACACAATTCAGATTTCAACTTCACCGGCAGGTAGAACTAGCTTTTAATTTAGATGGTTTATCATTTGCATGCCTTAGTGAAGACAGCAATTATAATTAGTATCAAAATCTTAAAATAATGCCAATTAAATTGATTCTTTTAGGCTGGAAAATTTGAGTGTTACTGCAAGTATCAACATTACATTTTCTATGTATCAACATAATTAGTAAAAAACAAATTTGAACTTGAAATGTGAACACGAGCTACACTCTGCTCACAATCATGAAATCACAGCTAGCAAATTCATGTCACGATTTACGATGCACCACATAAAGAACCCAGCAAAAGCAAGTTGCACATTAACAACCTTACCCCAATATGGGGTTCATTCACTACCAAATGATAATGTAATGTATATACATTAATTTAATGTTTTGTTCATGCTGTTCATATTCTTGAAGTATAACTCAGCTCAGGCACAGGAAATGTGCAGCTTACTCAAGAAAACGGTATATTAGTAGACAGGATAGTCATCAGACAAGAGGTACAGATGTTACTCTTCACAGGCCTCTATTTCACCTAAATAATCCTCCGTCTTTTTACTCCAGGGGTACTCCGTGTACACATTTTACTGACAGCAGGGGACCTGTTCCTCAGCATTCTGGGCCCTAAGGCATCAGGGTTAGATAAGGCATCTTCTATGATCACATCATTTTTCGACCTCTTTTTCCTCACTTTCACCGAACTAGCAGTGTCCTGCAAGCCTTTTTCTAACTCAGATAAAACACTGCTCTCAATAGGATTCTCGTTGACTTGTACTGCTGAACTTGGGTTCTCTTTATTCGAGTCCTCAGACACTGAGCAACTCTCCGTTGCCTCGCAGATCCATGTGGAGTTGACCCTTTCTGCTACTTCATGTTTTTGTGGATCTAGTAAGAGTTCTGCAGATTCAGGGGTTTGAGTGGAATTTGGCAAAGAGTTTTCAGCATCCATAAGCTTTCCTCCAGTCGAAATCTTCCCAAAGGACTGCAATACAATCTTCGGCAAATTGAAGGGTCTCTTTTCTACACACACACACACACACACACACACACACACACACACACACACACACACACACACACACACACACACGCTAGTTAAAATGCATATTTATGAACGATAGTCATACTGCACTTCAGAGTGCTCATTTTATTTACTGGTACTTCAGATATGTTACCTGCTCGACTGAGTTCTGGTTTTAAGCTCGGTTCTGAGAGAACTTCTCCTGATCTCTGAGGAACTTGTGGCACTGTATTTTCCCCTGTAAAAGATAGGGTTTAATGTCACGGTAAACTGAGTCACATTTCTCCTTACAAATGCGTTTAACAGTTTGTGTACCTACACATTTATTATTTTATTTATTTTTGTGATATGCTGACAAAACATTCACCATCCTGGATAGTAGTATCTTGGTTTGGGTCTGTTTTGCTGCAATCATTGATGGGACAATGAATTGAGAATTATATCAGAGAATTCTAAAGGAAAACGTCAAGATGTCTGTCCATGAACTCAACTCAAGAGAAGCAAGACAAAGACCCTAAGCACACAAGTCATTCTACCGAAGAATGGTTAAAGAACAGTTACCGTTATTGCTGCAAAGGGGGGGTCACATTTGATACTGAAAGCAAAGGTTCACATACTTTTGTCTCTCACAAATGTCATACTGGATCATTTTCCTCAATAAAGGAATGACCAAGTATAATATGTGTCCAATTTTTTTTACATTTATCTACTTTTAGGACTTGTGTGAAAATCTCATGTTTTAGGTCATATTTATGCAGAAATATAAAACATTCTAAAGAGTTCACAAACTTTCAAGCACCACTGTAACTTTGTGTACCTCATAAAAATTTGATTTAAAAAATGGCTGTACAGAACCAATGTTAAAATAATCTGCAATTGTCTGACACTTTCACAGATGACTCATTAAATAATTACTACAAAAGGGTGCACTTGACATACCTGATATAGATTCTGTTGAAAGACTTTTAGTCCTGGGTATTACAGGTAGGCCACCAGGGTTCTCTGCTATAAGTTTCAGGATGACTTCCCCTAAAACAAAAATTTAGCAAAGAACTACTGAGATTACCCAATCAGTATAATGACACAAGTGAACCTAGTGAAATGTAAATGTTTATAAAAGGTAAAACAAACTCTAAAATCATCAATGTTAAAGTGATTACTTGCTGTATGTCTAATCAATATTAATAAATAGTAATGAGTAATTAAGGCACACAGAACTAATTATGCTCTGGTAGTACCTGTTTTAACTGGGGGCAAGGTTCCATCTGGTGACACAGGACTTGTTAAGCATGTCTCTAAATTCTGATCCCCAGCCACTGCAAAAGCATGTACATACAGTCAGGATTTCAATTACTGTATGCATGACTTAAGCAGATTGTGTTATTTATAACCATCCACATTTAAAATATAAAAGTCTGTTACTAGCATCAAAACCATAACTTGCTTATTTCATGCATTTCAGAAATGACTAACCTTTGGTAGAAACAGAAGGATGCTCAGAGGATTTCTTAGATCTTTTCCGTATGTAATTAATGGACTTCCACATTCCAAGTCGAGGTGGGAGTCGGTTACCTTGACTGTCTATTCGTCGGGGATTTATCTGGAGACGTGACAATGAAAGTTGCCTCTGGTTTTGGACATCAAGCTGCTGTTCCTGATCACAATTTTTCTTAAACTTCATCTTGCCACTTTTCTTCCTATTGCCTGTTGAAATAAAAGGAAATCAGTAAGGTGACTAAATCATTCAATAATATACAGGGCACCATTTTCATTACTGAGTAGCTCAATAGTAACAGTTTGATTCTTGGAAATGTCAATGGGTGGGAAAGAGTCCTCACTGGCCATATTCAGACTGAGAGGGAGAGATGCAATAACTTATCTACTGCACAATGTGCTTGCCAATTGAGAGCGTCAGTCTAGTCACATTAACATCCTCCTTTTAGCCTGCTGAGCTGTGTGCAAGAACTACACTGAAAAGATGTGTTAACTGAATGTATTCAAAGGAAGATCACGCCATACTGATGGCTACTGTATAATGGTTTATAATGCATGGTTTATAAATTAAATATTCCCTCAGAACTGTGTGTCCAAAGAATCTTTTATCACCAATTTTGGTGGTAACCACATGGTTTAAGCCGAAACAACTAAAAAAATGGAGGAAGAAAAAAAAAAAAACAGATTTCAGAATTGGTCATTTGTCTGAAGTGTGACCAGTTACAGAAGATTGTGCAGAAGTTGACAATTTTCAAGATATACATTTTTGAGACAGGTCAAAATAATAGTCATATTCTATAAGAGTTGATACAGTTGTCTAAAGTAATTTGAACATTCAGTAACATTTAAGGTATCTAGGTATTTATGATGTCTATTGCTAGTACAAAAAAACTAATTGTGACTTTCCTAAACTACCTACCTGTGACAGAAACAGAAGATGGCCCACAGGGTTTCTGTGATCTTTTATGCATGCGATTATTGGATTTCTGCAGTCCAAGACGAGGTAGTTTGTTGTGTGCACTGTATAGGCCTCTAAGGTTTTTCTGGGAACCTGACACTGAAATTGGTATGTTTTGGGCCTCCAGATGCATTTCATATGCACAGCTTTCTTTGAAATTAATCTTGACCTTTTCCTCCGTCTTTCCTGTTGAGACAATTCAGTTACACTCCTGGGTTAGGTATCACATGTCTCAAAGAAAGACATGCATTATTAAATAACTGAATACACAACCCAAATTAAGTTGGAATAATTTACTTTGACTTTCATTTAATTGCAGAAAGTATGAACATAACTTTGTTTTGTCTGGTCAACTTCATTTTCAATTGTTTTTAGGGCTAGTAATAAAATAAATAAACTAAATAAATGATTCCATTGCAAATAGGTGATATCACAGGATGACGATTTGGTACAAAAGCCATAGCCACAAAAGCAAAAGCAAAGATGGGCAGAGGGTCTCCACTGATCTCCACAAATGTGTGAGAAAATTAAAAACATGTTCCTCAAAAAATATTGGAAGGGATAATAATGGTAATATCATTAAACAATTCAAGGAACTTGGAGGAATCTCAGTGTGTAAAGAAAAAAGCACAAGCCTAAGCTGATCAACCATGATCTTGATTCCTCAAACACCACAACATCAAGAAAAGTCATTCAGCAATAGCAGATACCACATGGGGAAGGGATTATTTTGGCAAACCTTTGTCAAGCACGAATATGGAGTTACATTCACAAATGCCACTTAGAGCTTGACTGTGTAGGAAAGAAGTCTTATGTCCAAAAACAAAAAAGGACTATCCAGGCTGTCATTAGCAACACACCTAAAAGCCAGTGTCCGGAATGGTATGGGGTAGTGCCCATACCCTTCGCAGGGTAATTTACACTTTTGAAAAGTACATTGAGATTTTAGACCAACATATGCCACCTTCAAGGCAATATCTCATATAGAAACATCTAGGCATTTTAACAGGACAATATAAAACGACTTGCTACACATATTACAAAAGGTATGGTTGTGAAAGAAGAGGGTACGAGAACTGGACTAGCCTGTCTGCAACCTTGCCCTATCCCCAATAGAGATTTTTTTTGGGGGGGAAATGCAACTACAATGGAACGTATGAATAAAAAAAATTTTTCATACTTTCCAAACTGTCAATGTTTTATTTGGCATTGTACAAAAAAAATATTCTGTTTAAATAGTGATTTACTCCAACTCTAAATGAAACATTCTAATAATTTGCGATTCTGTATTTTCTAATTGAGTATAAGCCATACTGATCTACAATAAAATAAAAAAGCCTGAAATGTAATTTTGTGTATTGAAAAAGAAATAAAACATATTTGATGTGACATTGTAGATACATACATACATATACAGGTAGTCCCCGGGTTACGTCGTCCCCGAGTTACGATGTTTCGTGGTTACGACACATCTCCCATTTACTGTATAAAGCCTTTTTTCATGTTTTGTGTGCGCAGCGGTGTGTGCGGCGGAAGAATACACGGTTACGCAGCTGTTTCCTTTCATTATTAAACATATTTTATATGTGTTTTTTGATAATTACTGTGTTAGGATAGGATAAGTGCTTACAGTATGTTATTTATGTACAGTATTTACGTATGTTCCGACTTACACAAAATTCGGTTTCGGAATACATATTATACATATACATAATTATACACACACACACACACACACACACACACACACACACACACACACACACACACACACACACACACACATGTATATATATATATGAGAAACATCAAAACAAAGGGCAAAGCAGAAAAGAACAGTGATTTAATTTAGTAAAGACACCATATATATATATATATATATATATATATTTATCTTACCAGATAATTGTGCAATCATACTGATAGAGGCAGACTGTCTATCGAGTAATGCTTTTTTCCTATCCTCTAAAGTTTTGCTTCTTTTCTCTAGAGCCCGTATCATGAGCCGAGCCTGCAACAGAGCCAAGAAATTATTTTATCCTCTTTTCATAAAAACATTAGTCAACACATTGCTACTCATGATCTATCCTCAAACAAAATAATAATAATGATAATTAGAGATGGACCGATCGGCGTTTTTGAGGCCGATTTCGATTTCCGATCCCTTTTCAGCGTGATCGGCCGATAGCCAATACCCATCGAGGTCGGGGCTATATGCCATGCAAATCTAGGAGCAGTTGTTGGCACAAGCAACATGAAATATGGTCGAAACTGTTTATTGCCGTTTATAACAAACTCATTTGAACATCACATCTGTAACAACATTAGCAGTAAATAAACTAAATTAAACAAATACAGCCAATATTGCAATCATTAAATTTAGATTATTAATACATTTAACACAAAAAATACTGTAAATTAAATAAATACAGGCAAAATTTCAGCCATTAAACACAGATCCTGGGTTATTTTACAACGAAAAAACTGCAACCATTAAGTGTATAATTATTTTAAAACCAAATTTAAATTAAAGTAAATTAAAAGATCAGTACTAAAATCACTAAAGCTAGACCTTTATTTAAAAAAATGGTAAATTAAACAAATACAGACAATACTGCAATTCTAATCATTAGCCCTGCATTAATGATTATCAAACAAAAATAAATAAATTATCAAAGTCAAAGTGCACCTATTAAACATAGAC
>BRDA01009625.1:125718-146764 GCA_036984385.1 Crenuchus spilurus
ATTTGGTCCTCAACATTCAGTGCTCTTTTCAGCAAAGCGAAGGACTGTTTCATTTCACCTCGGCGCACACGTTCCTTCACAGTATGGTTCTGACGCTTTACTTGCTCATTTGCTATCAGAAACTCCATTCTATTCAGAGCCTCTCTTTTCTGAAACAAATAATTATCCAGAACAGTTTTACAATGATAAAGCTTGGAAACTAGTCTTGTGATATTAAGTAGGTTTGACAATAGTTTTGACCAAGAATATTACCTCTGAGACTGAATATGTAAGAGTATTTATTCCAAATACATTTTTAAACAATGTAGAAAGTTTATATATTTTATATATATATATATATATATATATATATATGAAAGAAAAATATATGAATTATGCAACACAAATATGTTTGAACAAAAATGTAGATTTTCAACACGATTTTGTGGTCAAAAACTCATCAAAACAAATTAGTCTATTTAGGCATATAATGCAGATTTTTCTTCAAATTAGTATCTGTATTCAAGAATGAATCTCTTCCCCATTAATAAAAGCATCTTTAAATATTTGTAACCTTACCTGTTTTCTTAATTGAGCTGCTTTCTTTGCATTCCTGTATGGATGTGATAAAGTCACAATTTAGAGAAAATAATCACATAAATTCATTAGCTTATTAATAAGTTGGTTGTCGTTTTTGTGTTTACCTGTACTTCATAACTTCATCTTTCATGTTCCAGAGAACCATATTTTCTTGATTTTCTTCAAATGTCTCAATGTCCACAATATCATCTTCCTTATCGGATGTACCACCCTAGGATTCAAAAATAATTTATCCAGTTTAAGATGTTTCTGCAGTTTACTTTTGTATTCAAGGGTTTCAGTCACATTATTATTTTTTTGGTTGTGGCTGCCATTTTGGGCACTGATTGTCTGGCTTCACAGCACAGCACAAATGTTAAACATGATGGCTGACATTCAACACCTAACTTCGGAAGAGAATAAACAAAAAGTCAATAACAAATGCTTTGAGTCTTATATACTGTCTCCCCAACAGGCCTATATATATTACCACTTTAACAGGCTGGGGGGAGAGGGGGGTTGTCCTGTGGTGTATAAATGCATAACGCACTTAGTTAGCTACTGAATTACTCACAAACAATTGAACTTTATTTAGAAATGCCCTGCTTCCTTGACGGTTGAAACAACTTACCAAACAGCAAACTGAAGGAACCCCATCACAACAAGTACTCAAAATGGCAGCGACTATACAGTGTAATGTCATGTAAAACCCTAGAATAGTTTTTTTCCACATTATGCCAGGTTATTATGCAGCTCAGCAAAAAGATTCAGTTTTTTAAATATTATCTGAGCTAGGTCACTTACACCGTCTGTTGTTTCACTGTTACTGGTACAGTCAGAGTCATTACTGGAATCCTCCTCATCATTGCTCGAGTTCTCATCACTTGAGTCTCCTTCAGTGCTGTCGGACTCGGAACTTGGATCACCATTTTCTTTTGTGTTGATCTGGCAGACATCATCCTGTTCATCTACATTTTGCTGCTCTCTATCTGCATTTTTAAACTGAAGAAGCTTGTTACTATTCTCTGGAGAATTTTTCTTCTGTCCGTCTCTTGGTTTATTGAATTTACGTCCAATCTCATAAATTGCAGGACGTAGGGAATGAAGAGGAAGACGAGACTTCTCTGAAATTCTCTTGGAGCCATGGTTTGGCAGATGTCCTATGGTTGAATTGTCTCCTGCTGGTGTCTGACCCTCCAGTAAAGGATATGGATCATCACCATCAATATCTACATCATCATCATCATCACCACTTATATTCTTGTTCCTGTCGAAGCAGTGATGCTGTAGACACTCTGTATGACTTTCTGGAATATTACACAATTCCTTATTACACAGAACATGTGCACTAGTTTCCAAATTTTGTTTGATGAGGTCAGAATGATTGGATAATGTTGGTTCTAGATTGTTATTGGGTTCTTGTTTGCTTATAACTGGTAAAATATTTTGTGAGCCTTGTTCATTGACAGAGTGGTCTGAGCATGAGTTTATCTGAGGAGGGTCACTGCATCGATCAATTTTACTGGACATACTAGCATTACTTCCAGGATCTTTAAAGGCAAAGTGATTCTGCATTACACTGCTGAAAGCTTCTCCTTTACTGATAACTGCTGAACTCCCTTGTTTACTAATATCATTCTGATTAGCAACCAAGTCTGTATGTGTTGGTTGTTGATGGGGTTCAGTTTGAAATGGCAAACTATTTTCTTCTACCAGAGCTTGTTGGCTAACCTTAGGCGAGCAGGACATGCCTACTGTCTGGGCTGCTTCATTACATGGTTCTTTGAGTAGTTCTTTGCCTTTAGTTGAGAGTTTAGATTTGTTATGTTTTGCTTTGTCACCAGCCTGAAACCTAGTTTTGTAGGGAGTTTTTGAAACCTCTGAATCTTCAAAAGAACATGCATCACAGGCACTGAGGCCTGTATCATTAGATTCTGTTGTCTTCAACTTCTTGCCCTCGGTTCCAGTTGAGTCACTTCCAAGATCATCTGAATTTTTATTCAGTTTTTTATTTAAATGTTCATTTGCATCCTCATCAGCTGAATCTTCGTCAACCCACAATATTTGCTCTGCTCCTTTGGGTGGCCAGTCATCCATTTCCACATTTTCTGATTCACAATCATCATCTTTGAGAATCATCTGAGCTTCTGCAGGTACCCAATCATGCTTACCAGGAGTCACTTTATTATTAGAAACTACTGGACCCAGCACTTTTTCACCAACACTGTCAGACAACTTGGCACTACTGTCATGACTCAAGCCACCTGCATCTATCGATGCAGAGTTAATGTTTGATTTTTCTAAAATGGGTGTTCTGGTGTTGCTCTCTGAGGCTTGGCATTTTTGCTCATTGCTGGGAGAACTCTGTGAAGTGGGTTTCACTATGCATTCATCCTTCTGTGGTAATTCAGCTGGAAGTGAGGTAGTTGAAGTGACTGCTGCAGGAACAGCTGGTACAGCAGGTAGTTTTATAAGAGTAAAGCCTCCAGGGAGTATCAAAGCAGATGGAGCACTAACCAAGGGATCAGGAGGTTTAGTACATTGCTCTGATCCTACAGACATGCTCTCTGTATTAGGTGGACATATCCTGAAGGAGAAAGTTCCAGTTCTTCCTGGAAAATGAGTCTGTACATTAAAAGCTGGTGTCCCACTGGCAATATTCATGCCACTGCTTCCAGACAATGAGAGAATTTTAGGTGCAATGACAGGAAAAGGCTTGGGCAATGGCCTCAGGGTAGAAGAGGAGTTCAAAGGCTTCTGAACAGATTTATTATCTTTAGGCAGACATCTATTAGTACCTGTCTGTACAACTTGTGGGGTGATACCTGTTTGTTCAATATAGAAAAAAAAATAAAAGCAGTTTTAGAAACACAAATAGAGAACCCAAAGTAGATGTGTAATGTCAATAACAACATTTACAGTGGTGCTTGAAAGGTTGTGAACCCTTTACTTTAACCCTTTTATTACTGCATAAATATGACCTAAACATCAGATTTTTTGAGGTCTTAAGAAATCTCATTTGTTCATGCCATGACACACTTCAACAAACGTTTTTTGAAGTGCAGACTTCGATATAGTTCTTTAAATAAAACACGGTGCCCACTCACACCTGTGTCATCCCATTGATTGAAAACACCTGACACTAATTTCACCTTCAAACCAACTACTAATCCTAGAGGTTCACACACTTTTACCACTCACAAATGTGTCATTTTGGATCATTTTTCTCAATAATTTAACAAGCAAGTATAATATTTTTGTCTTGTTTGTTTAACTGGGTTCTCTTTGTCTACTTTTAGGACTTGTGTGAAAGGTCATATTTATGCAGAAATATAAAACCTTCTAAAGGGTTCACAACCTTTCAAGCGCCACTGTAATAAATTATATTCAAAATTATGCAATTCAAACATGATTAATACGATTTTAAAAAGGTGATTTTGATACACGTCAAAAAATGTGTGTGTCAGTCAGAGGTGTCAAGTAACAAAGTGCAAATACTTCGTTACTATACTTGAGTAGAAATTTTGGTTATTTATATTTTACCAGAGTAATTATTTCCGGACGACTTTTTACTTCTTACATTTTCATGCAGTTATCGGTTCTCTCTACTCCTTACATTTTAAAAACAGCCTTGTTATTTCTACGTATTGTCGGAGTTTGAGTGAGAACGCTGAAGCAAAGTTGATTTTTTTTTTATACCAAAAATCCTGAGGAGGGAAACTTTTTTTTTCCCGCTACTGAATCACTGAACCAAGAGCCGAAGAGGAATCAGCTCCACTAAGAGCGAACATAAACAGAGTCCTTTTCTCAACCCGAGCTTAAAGGACCAGCAGCACAGTCTGCTACTAATAGTGTCTGTGTGAATACTGCTCATGAGTGCTCAGTAGCCCCTACAGCAGGGGTGCAAACACTTTTTCAGCCTGTGAGCTACTTATCTAATGACTAATTCAAAATGATCTACCTAATATAAAAATACAAAATATATATTTATTTATAAATATACTGACAATTTATGTCTTTTGCGGGAGCGGTTGGTCAGTCAGTCCAGTCATTGCAGGAGCGGAACAAGACATACATGTCGAAAAATCCCGCAAGTTAATAAGTACTCATCAGTCAGTAAGAAAGTCAAAATACTGGCGGAGCGTCACGTGAACAGACGTTCAGTCTCTCTCCCTCTCCCCCTTTCACAAACTCTCTCTCTGTCTCTGTGTGTGTGCGCACGCTGACCTAATAATGATTCATTATAACCTAAATAATATTTTGCTGTTGTAATAAATATTGTAGCGTTGGTCATGTCGAGGTTGACATCACCCAGAAGCACTTGCGGGATGTACACAGTCGTAAAACAGTTATGAATTGTTTATATCAGTTATTTTATGCAGTTGTGTTGTGCTTGCTTAGTGTTTTATAATGTAGTCATCATCCTGTGTTGGTAGATGTGATTAATTTGTTTATGTGAGTAACTTACCCTCTGTGAGATGTGGAGTAGCATTAGTGTCACACACACACCAGACAATAAACTAAACTCAACTCGTTAGCGCGGACGATAGCGGACACGGCCAATCATACGTTAGCAAGAAACGGCAGAGCCAATCGAATGAGCTTGTGGGCGGTCTAAAGTGAAACAGGATTTTCAGATTGAGCGGCTTGGATTCCCGCTGGGTTCTACTGCTCGACCGGTCTCCCTGTATGTCAATCAAGTGACAAGTTTTATAGCGAAGACAGATGATAGGCTGACGTCTATCTTTAAAAAGCCATGCGATCTACCCACACTATCTTTGCGATCGACCAGTAGATCGCGATCGACCAGTAGATCGCGATCGACGTATTGTGCACCCCTGCCCTACAGTATTGTATTTGGGTTTGTCATCATTCAAAAAACATCCTATCCAGATAAATTGCGCCATCCAGAAAGAGTGAATGTGATTGTGGCTGGATGATAAGTATAAACATATACCATTCTGATACCCTATTGGTAAGCGATCCATCGCATCTGCACGTCACATGTCTCATCACTCTCCAGTAAGCTCAGTACTACACATATCTGGTCCACTAATATATTTGAAATGCCTAAAATGTTTTCATTTTCAAGGGGCATATATGCAGCTGAAACAGGTAGCGAGTATATCCCCAAAAATTCAACATTACCATTTTATTATTACAGTCATTACAGCTTTTAAAAAAACATATTTTGGGGGTGGGGGGTGGAGTAGTGCACTATATGCCCCTGTGGCACAGCCTAAGTTTTGGCATTTGTTGTCCTTACATTACTTTTACTTTTAGTTTAGAAACCAGTACTTTTGTACTTTTACTTGGGTAAAAAGCTTAAGTTGATACTTTGACTTCTATAAACGTCTTTTTAAACCCTAGTATCTGTACTTCTACCTGAGTAATGAATGTGAAGTTATGTAGACATTTTATAATATAGAATAACATATACTAACCATCACTGGTTGCAACAGGCACTAGTTGGATTACTTGGCCATTGTACTGACAGATGAAATTTGTCCCTGGCAGTCCCGGTAAATGGTGCAGAACAACATCCTGTGCAGGTGGGAGCTCTGGAGTTTTGACCATTTCTTTTGATGATGTACTTGCAGAGCTAGGTGTGACTGGCATATGAACAAAACTGGAGCCAGCAGGCACAACTGGGCTTCTTCCAGGTGGTGCTCCAAGAGGACTTATTGAAGCATCTTCCTTCAGAGATGCGTTATGCTCTAAAAGCCAAACAAATGTATAACATTTATTTTGGGGTTCACAGAGTTCTTACATGTTGAGATTATATAGCATTATGCTGATAACAGAAAGACATCCAACAACTCTGCTGCTGACATGCTTCAAACGTACAGGTAACACTACAAAAGGCTGACTTCTACAAAAATCCCTTCTTACATCCTATACCTACAAAATAAAGCAAAAACAATTTGACAATGCTGAATACTGACAAAGACCATCAGTTTAATTTAAATAATTAACTTTAACTTGAATGCTGAGATTAAACGTCAAACATTACAAACGTAAAAAACATCTATTAAAGATTTATTACAAAAGGATCTGGTAAAATGAAACAAGCCTAACTGTCTACAGTTTACAACACATTCAGGAATGTAGAAGTAAAAAAAAATAGTTGGCTTTGGTATAAAACTAGTTTCTCAGCCATATTACAGTTAAAAATCATGATTTCTGTTTAAGCAACATGAAACTTACCAACAAACTTTGAAAGAGCACTTAAAGGACTTTGCTTTGATCTTGTTCCTTCAGAAACTACATTAGGTGCATTAGTATTGACGGGATGAGGTCTTGAAGTTAAGGGACTTGGCTTTGTCCCTTGGGCTACAGAACTGGGCTCAACGGAGGCTTTGGCAAGAAACGATTTGGATACATCAGATACAACCTTAGGCTGATCTTGAGGTTTGGGCCGTAGCCTGCCAGTAGCAAAAGCTGCAAAGCGATTGGCTGGATTTAATGCACCCATCTGGCCTAACAGCAGCTTTGCCTGATTATAGGCTTTGCTGTTTACCTGTAATGAGAGCAGGACAACAAAGACATGTGATGTTTCCATTATATGTTCAATGGATTGCATTCAGCAACAGTTTAAATACTGTTTCTTAACTTACCTTAATTAAACCAGTAGGAGCCTCTCCTGGTTTCTTTTTGTCAGCCTTAAGATAACCAGTAGGAAGAGCATAGGTCAGCAAGGGGAAAATCCTTAATGGGCTCTTACAGTGTAGCTTGTTCTGCAGTTTATCAACCAATGGATTGCCTGTTCTTTTGCAAATCATGTCAGCTGAGACTATCCCATCACCTGTGTAAGAGATCAACTGTATTAACATTTAGTTAAAAGAGGCTGATCTGTTTCCTACATTAACAGCAAAAGTTACCTTTCTTGATTTCTAAACCTCTGTTCCTTTTCTTCACCCCTGGCTGTAGAACACTGGTCAGCTTTGTTTCTTCAGACCGGGAGACACACACCTTATATGTGAGTGTAGATCCAGATTCTCCTTTCTTGAGTGTAGTGGAGAGAAGCTGCATTTTATACATGCCCAGGAAAAAGGGCTCTGCTAGAAGGTTTTTGCTTATGCGCCAGAACAGTGCATTTAGCACCAAGTTGCGATGAGGCTCCCAGTTACACTCTGACAGAATTTCCAACAGTTTTGTAGGCTCTGGCTCATCTGGTTGCTCTGCAGAAGCTGTAGTCTTGGGGAGTTCTGCAGTCTCTTTTAGAGTTTCTTCTAAATAGAAAGAAAAAGTTCATGACAAAGATGGATTTAAAAAGACATGACATAATACAGATTCTAATCTGAGTCAAAACCACCCAAAAATGTTATGCATAGTAGTTTAAACAAAATTCCCCAAATATAAATACTAACCGGGACTTTTTTGAGAGATGAGAGGGACATCTACTTCAACACAATTTTGCTAAGAGGGAGAAAGAACAAACATAGTCAAGAGATACTGCAAACCAAAGACATGGAAAGGAATGTTTTATAATTCAAACAGCCTAAAAACTTACAGATTTTTCAGCTCTTTGCATTGCCTTTTCAGAAGGGAACATGTGCATCTGAGGAGGTGGATTACTGTTGTACTCCCTTACACGAGCACACGTCATCATGCTTTCAAAATACAGGTATACAGGATCTTTGTCCTCTTCCTGCACCTTTGACTGAGCAAAGCAGTGTATGCACAAGACAAAACATGAATAAATATCTTAATTAACGCACTTTAAGTGTGTATGTTTAATTTTGGTTACAATCATCAAAAAGTTCTTAAACTTAATTTGATATATTGCATCAGGACTATTATTCACCTGGGAAGTATGACGTGGAACAGAGGTGCACATAAGAGGCATTGATTTAAGAAAAGGTGCTGGCTTTGGAATAAACACAGGCTCAGGGTCATGTTTGTTTGCAATGTGCTTCCATAAGGTGGTGACACTTGTTGCAGGTGGTGGTCTATCCCCTTTCTCCGGGTCTGCAATGGCTTTTATGGAAATAGATACATTCAAAGAAAGAGACTAGTGTCAGAAGCAATGGCTAAGATTATACTAACTTAGGTAATGTAATGACAAGTCAATGGTGAAAATTCTGTTTAAAAGAATATACAGCGGTGCATGAAAGTTTGTGAACTTTTTAGATAGGCCTAGCTGAAGCAAAACCAGGCCAAATCACCACTGCAATCATGTTTCACAGATGGACTGAGTTTTTATTTATGCTAGAATGCAGTGTTTTCCTTTCTCCAAACAATAACAGTTCTCATTTAAATAAATAAACAAATAAATAAATCAAATCTAATTATAATATCCGTCTGGCTTGCCTATGTGACCTTTATCAGAGCAGGACTTGCTTAGAAGTTACCTCTGGTTTTTTATGACCTCGTAGACTATTATATGCCTTGCTCTTGGCTACTGTGTAGTGTAGTAATGGTCCGGAATTTCCTCCATTTGAATACGGCCTGTCTGTCCGTGGACTGGTTAAGGCCAAATACTTAAAAGTTGGTTTTTAACCATGTCCAACCCTGATGAGGTTCAACAACTCTTCTTTTGAGATCTTCAGAAATCTCCTTGGTTCATGAAATGATACTCTTCCACTTCCTCATTTTGCTAGATCCCCGTTCTTTAAATTAAACAATTACAGCTAATTTTAATTCCATGACTCAAATTTCACCTTTAAAATTCTGCTAATCCTCCAGGTACATTCACACACATTTTCCTCTCCTTTATAAATAAATGACATCAAATAATTCAGTCTCATTCGATTTGGTTCTCTTTATCTACATGTGGGATTTGTGTGATGATCTGATTAAGTTTTTGGTCAAATTTATCCAGAAATACAGAAAATTCTAAAGGGTTCACAAACTTTCAAGCACCACTGTATACTCTTCATCAAGTATAAAGCACAGCTCTGCTAAGAAACTTACGGAAAGCCATTAGTGCTCTCTTCCTGCCTCTTTGTATTTTAACAACCTTTGGAGGATGGATCAGAAGAACTTTGTGCTTGAAACAGTTGCAGTCAAACATGCACTCAACTCGTCGACAGTGTGTGGGCCCTCTGCTTTTCCTTTGCAGGCTGTCACAGATGCAACCCAACCGACAGAACTCCTCAGGACATACAACTTCTTCATGAAGCCTGTTGAACGTTGCCTTCACCGATTTCTGCACAAAGCCAAAAATGAATGTCCGAAATACTACTTTTTAAAACAAACTAGCAGCCTATGCCTGTAAGACATTCATTTAACATACCTTGGCAGTAAGAAGTGAACTGAGGGCAAAATTTGCTCTCTCCGTGGTAATGTGTGTGCGGACTTTGCCATTAAAGAATGCCTCTTCTTCCATGTCCTGGAATAAAATTTGCATTTTAGCTGGGGTCATAGGGCCATTCCATCTCAGCTGATTCTTGATAGGTTGCTTCCTTAATCCAGATCTAGAAGATGGTCCACTGGAACTGATGCCTTGAACTGTTGACATTGCAGGTTGCTCATGTGCAAATACATGCAAATGGGCAACACTACTGTCCTTTCCTCTATTTTCAATGTGTCCATGTTGAGATCCTGGTGTACAGAAATGAGATGGATTTCTTGGAGACCCTGAAACTGCAGGTTTGGTCTGGGTGTTTGTTTGGATCTTGTTTACTGGCACAGATCGAGACTTAAGTAGACTATCCAGCGTGACCACATAACTGCTGCTCTTGGAAGGCAGTTGATAAGACACTGGAGATGAAGAGCTATTGGACAATACAGCAACACGTTCACTGATCTGCTGGGCCTCATTCTCAAGATACTCATCCAGGAGGTCACTGCAGAATGCAGAATTGTTCCTCAAACCTATTGAGGAACAACAAATTTAAACACATATCTGTGCATCAAAGATACATTGTATGAACAAATTATTGATGCCATGTTAATATAACATATTTACAAAGTATTAGAAAGTGTAACCCTTTACCTTCTGGGCCACTCTGCACCATTTTGGTGTTAAACTTCTCTCTCCAGCCTTTAATTTTTGTAGGATCATTTGTCTTACCAGTCCGAGACACAAAAGAACCTGATCCATCTGTAGAAGTACAACCCACTATTTAAACACTTATCTAAAACATGCAAACTTTTTTCTTTTATAACACCCATCACCAATTTTACTGTGAAAATTACTATTTTTTCCATTTACCTTCAGAAGCTGTAATTTCATCCAAACTGTTATGAACAGGTGGAGGAAAGGGCAAGCGCACACCAAGGTACTGTAAGTCTATGTCTACTGTGGAATTAAGAAGGTTCAACTTCATACCAACTGTAAACAAAAAATAAATACATATCTACATTCTTTATCATATCAACATACTTACAGCATGTGATCATGTCATATACATTCACAATCTCTACACACCTTCCTGCAGGAGTGGGTGAATGACCTGTCTGTGCTTCTGTTGTTTCAGATGAAGTAGCAAAGTACTCTCCAACTCTGGAATTCTCTCCTCCACAGAAAGACTGACATCTGTAACTACACAAGCAAATAGGTGATATGTGATAAAAGTGATAGCAGCAGGTCAAGAAAAGTAAGTATACATGGTACCAGTGTAAGAAAAGCCGTCAAACATTTTGTCGTTGTCAAAGAAATTATTTAAATAACAAAAAATAAATAAATAAATAAAATAAAAAAATACTTATCTATAGGTAAAGCTATCTGAGCCAGCTGAGCTCAGTTTTCTCCATCACAGCTTTGACAACAACTGTAACATGCTTGGCAAACAGACTGTAGGCTAAGATTTAGCTGACTGATTATAGCATTACACACAGCAAACAGATAAAACACAACCTGTTATTTTAAAGTGCAATCCATGTCCTGTATCAGAATGTTCTGCAGAATTTTTAAACTCAAATTGTAATAGCTCATTAAGCAAAAACTGTTAAATATAAAAATAAATTGAGTATTTTTGAGCATGTATTGTAATTATTGATGGCTAATAGTACAGTTGTGATAGCTGATTAATCTATGAACTACTACTTAGCAAATAAAATAAAGCCTGAACTGAAAGAATTACCAACACACTGCTTCAAACACATCCTGTAATGTACTTAAATGTAACAATCATGAATATCAAACTAAAACATTATAGTAAAAAACTTTTTTTCCATAATATTGTCAAGTAGTTGCTGCAACAATCATCGCCCTTATATTCTGCTTAAATCTATTAATCAGATATTAAAGATTATTTACCTAAATTCTGTAAAAAAATTTGTAAATAAAACTAAACACTCTGACCTGAAATGCTCTATGTTCAACATACCTTCATCTTCATGAGTATCCAACTGATTCTTTGTTTCAGGAGGAGGTAATGGTGCTTCTAAATGATCCATGTTTTGAACATGAACATCCAAAGCTTCCTTCAGAGTGAAGAACAATTTGCCATTTCAAAACATTTTAATCATAATCATACCTCATACATTCATTAGCAAGTCATATAATAAGGTGTTCCATATATTGTATTTTTTAAAATGTATATTATTTTAACTTATAAATGAATTTACTATTTTAAAAAGACATACAAAAATTTTTTTAAAAGCATACCAACCTACCTTTGCAGCAAAAGATACAAATAACATTCCCTCCACATCTTCAAGGTCTGGTTGCAAGGAAACATTAAGAGGAGGAATTACAGGAGGCGGCGTGGAATATTTCACATTAGATTTGGCTTTCCTTGCTCTCTGAAAATGTTTGCACCTAAAAGGATAAGCTGTGTCATGTTTCTTCATTTGACAAGGACAAAGTAAAGATGGTTCAGGGAGGTAAACAGAAGAAGCCTTAGAGATAATTCTTTCCTGAGACTGAGAATTTTGAGCATTTATGGTTGATTCTGTAGGTGATCTGCTGTGTGTGCTGCCGATATGACATTTAATTGCATCCTCTGTGACATGTTTTAAGCTTTCAGTATTGTACATGGCTGCAATGGGTCCATTCAGGTCTTTCAATGATTCTTGTACAGACACCGCTGCATTTGTCTCAACATTCAAACGTGCCACATGTTCATCCACTCTAGGTTGTCTCAATGGGTGACTGCCACCTTCTCTACTTCTGTCATCTGGACTGGAATCCACAGCAACTTTGCAAAACACATCACCATTCAGGTAATTAACATTCTTCATTTTTAAGATCCTCTCCCTTTCTTTAGAAGATGGTGAGCCTGCAGAGATGTGCTTTTTGCTGCAAGAGATAAGGAAAAACCTAATTACAAAATATCAAAAGATGACTGCATACTTCAATCATTAAAAACATAAAAATCTAGAACATAAACACTACATATTGTTTTGTTAACCAAACAAAAAAACTCTGGTTATCATACCTATTTCTAACACAAGGTGAGGTGGAATGCTTTAGTGCACTCTCTCTTTGTTCACTGGTACACATGGGCAAATTCAGATCATGAGATTGGGAGCGTCTGCCACCAGAAGAACAGAGCCCAAGTTTGTCTTGAAGTAGTCGAATGCTTTGGCCATCTTTTCTGAAGGCCATGGCAAAAGGGTTACAGTCAATTTTCAGCTGGGTGATATGAGGGTTTTGGTAGCTTGTCACTGCATAGAATTCTGTTTTTGGAAAGGTAAACATCTGAACATTTGGACTGTTAAGTGGAATGCCATCTTTTGAATCTCCATCATAGGGAACAATGTGAAGTCTTGGCTGGTAACGGTGCATTGGGCGCAAGATCAGGCAGCCTTCTTGGTCTGCTGAGTTATTGGTTAACTTCACCTTGTAAAAGGACACTGGGCTCTCCATCCACTGTTGACCCATGGCTGGGGACTCTGGGTGAACACTCACACGAGCAAGAGATTGTGGTTCCCCCATTCCCATGGGCACCCAAGTGTTTCCATTCCATTTGTGGGTAAATCCATCTAAAGGCACAATATCCATAACCAGTAAGTACTTGCTTTCTGGGTCTAATCCACTCAGTCTAAAGCGGCAGCAAGGAAACATGCGTCTGCCTTGCATTGTGAGGATCATCTCAGTACCCATGCTGTGAAACCGACTCCAAACGGATTCATTTTCTAGTGTGGCTGTAATTTTATTGCTTGCATATCTGCTCTTCAGACAGCCTCTGGTAGGTACCACAGGAGACAGAGCAACTAGCTTGGTTATAACAACAGCTTGGTTACTACATTCCTCAGTTTTGTGTGGTTTTAGAACAATAGAAACCAAAGGAGGACTAGAGGCTGTACAAGTTTTTTCTGACAATCTTTCCATTTCCAAACTCACTGCATCATCATCATCTGCCATGGTAAAGGCAATGCTGGGGCCCAAATGGACCTCTACAAAGCTGTCTAGTTCTCTTATTCTGGATGCAGTCCTTGTTTTTCAAGCATTCTGTTAAAATAGATAACAAGAAAACAGTGTAAATAAGACAACAATGGCATGGATACAATGACAGTATTATCTCTTAACATGCATGCCTTTAAAATACATGCCACCAAACCTGAATAGATTGGGGTAAACATGGAATGGTGTCTAGCCAAATTGACAAGACAAGGTATTTACAAAAAGTAGTACACATCTCGCCTCATACAAGTGGACAAAACACACACAAATATTCCTTAGCATTTCACCTCCATTTAACATTGGGTGTAAAGTCTGTCTGACAGGTAGTAAAACCACTTTTTTGTAATTGATGCACAATGCTGTGTTTTCTCATTGACTACTTAATATTAACCAATACAGCACCAGGACAGTTTGGCACAAAAACTAAAATTATTTTCCTATAGCAGCAGAAAATGTAAGAATGCTTTTTCCTATTAGAATGTTTTACATGTCTATGAACTCATACATAAACTATACTAAACATACATGCATTATTGATCATGGTTGAACCTTCAACCCTGTGTCAGAATGGCCGAGTGGTTTAAGGCACCACACTCAAGGGTGAATGCTTTCCTGAGCAGTGATGATTCTAGTCTTTGAATGGAGGTGGTGGGTGGCAGCCATTGCCTGTTTGAAATAACACCAACAACTTACTTCACTGTCCCTTTCCCCAATGTGGGACTAATAAAAAACTCTATCTAATCTAACAAAGTAGAAGTTGAGTCCTAAAACCCTCAAAGCTCAGAATTAAATAATCGATTCTATTGAAGTCAAATCCCCACCAATATTTTTTTTATTTACAACCCCAAATCAGAAAAAGCTGAAACTGTATGGACAATACAAAGAAACGTGTTTCTTACATTTACTTTAACTCTTATTTCAGACACTTTGAGACAATTGTGAACCCAAGATATTTCAGGTTTTGTCTGGTCAACTTAATTTAATTTGTTAATATACATCAATTCCTTTTTTTGCACTGATGATGTCAAGCAGTGAAGTGTTTCAGTTGTTATTTTGTCCCATTTTCCTCCCAACATATGTTAAGGTGTGCAAAGGTATGGGATTGTCATTTTCCATTTCAACATTTTCCCACACACAAAAACGTATGGACATCTCTGGAAAAAGATGTCATTTTGAGGGCAGCATATGTATATTACCTCTGCCATGGACACTGACACAACCCCATACCCTGAATTTTGGACTTGTTCCTAACAACAGCCTGGATAGTCTCGGTCATCTCTAGTCCAAAACACATGGCATAGCTTTTTGGAAGAAATGTATCTGGAATACGAATTTGTCCTGAACAACACACACAATTCCACAGTGATGTGCATGTGATGATCTCTCCCAGATGCCTCATAGCCCAGACACATCAATTTCACTTCTGGTCATGGATAACATAAGGCTTCTTTTTTTTGCAAAGTAAGGTTTTAAGTGGCATTTGTGAACATAACTTCATATTCTAGTACTGGACAAAAGTGTGCCAAAGTAATTGCATCACCTACTGAGGAATGACGTTTCTTGATGCAGTGATATCTGAGGGACTGGAAGTCAACGGTGTTAAGAATATGTTTGCACTTTTACCCTTTATACACTGAAATTCCTCCACATTCCTTAAATTGTTTAATATTAGAGGGACAACTACGCAAATCCCTTCCAATCTTTCTTTGAAGATTGCTTTTACACATTTGAATATTTTTCCTCATGCATTTGTTGACAAACTAGCCCATTTCTGTTCCTCAAAGACTCAGCCTTTCGTGGATACTCCTTATGTACCAAATAGGGTTGCAGTTGTAACCGGTTTCACGGTATACCATGGTATTAAAAATGCACGGTTATCATACCGTGGGCGCTCCCATCTACGAGAACACCATCTCTCTGTGCAGATTAAAGTAGGTGTCTCATTAATAACTGGCTCCCTAACAAAAATGTATGAAACTTTGACTATAAACCCTCTACTTCCTCATGCTCAAAGATGCCATTAAGTGCGTTCATTTTCCAAATATGACTAGTCTATTTTTCATTTGTTATCATCAGGCTCAATGTGAAAGCCTTAAAAGGAAAATCTCCTTTATGATCGTCAGAAATAATCCCCTGTCTTACCTATCTCCATATTTCACATTAACTTGTGTGGTTGTATAAATGTGGACACCTTGAAACTAGGGGTGAATCGATTACTCGAGTAATTCGAGTTACTCGATTACAAAAAGTGATTGAGTAATTTTCTGTGCCTCGAGTAATCATTTATTTAATTTTAAAACTCTGCGCACGGTATTTCACACCGACGACTTTAAATGTGGCACACCACGCTTACGTCACCCACACACAGGAAGGAGAAGGCGGCACAGAGATTTTTAGTTGAGAAGCGAAAATATGGAAGCGACGAGGGAAAAGAGCGACAACATGCGAGAAGAAAACGGCAAATTCGCCCTATTCACAAATCCCAGAATGCACCGCGCAACTGGCAACATCCGGTTTACTATCTTCTCTTGTTTGTCTATGCCAGCTACGCTACATAAACTGTTTACAACTTTATTTGGTAAGTAAATACTTACGTGATATCTACTAGCTTTTGTAACTATATGCAGATAATATTTCTTTGGATATTAGACATCATATCTTGTTGTGTCAACTTGTATTTTCAATTTATGCAGTGGGTTTTTAGTGTAAACACATTACAAGCTATCGTGTTGCATGCTATCAATACTAAGCTACACTATCACACACAATAATTTGTGGTACACATTTTTTATGAAAATAGCCAAAAATGAATTCATCTGGTGGATAGCCCTACAAATGTCACATTATGAAATAGGACATAAGCCACGCCTAGGCTAGGGCCCTGCATGGCCTAATCAAGCCAGCCAGTGTATGTTTATATCATTAGAGGCCTATTTATTTATCAGTGCAGTATATATTTCGGTATGTAATTAGGGTAGAATAAAATAATGTTTGCAGTAACCTACCTCCAACAAAATGATCAGAACACACTCTGTCAGTCACTTCCTGTCCAGTTTTCAAGCCTGATGGAATCTTCCCAAGTTTTCCTTAATGTGGTATCTTTAGGAAACCTATAGTACGATCTTTTCTGTTGCTATTGTTTGTCTAGCCGTTGCCGATTACTGCATTGTGGTACACAACATCTAGAACCCTGATTGGCTTGTTTCTACGTATTTTAAACTCTCCTGCCGACACATTCACTGCTGCCATTATGTAAACAACTACATCGGATGTTGCCGGTCGCGCATGGAATTGTGGGATTGTGAATAGAGCGAATAGGAAAATAATGCAGCGCGCTATCCAAACTGGCAAGGTCTCTGCTGTATATTCTAGCTACATCCACGCCATCAGAGCGTCTGTTTTCAGCTGCAAGTAACACTGCTTCAAAAAAGAGGGCAAACCTAAGTCCTCATCATGTTGACATGCTCACGTTCCTGCATCGCAGTCAAATGCGGAAAACAAACACACACACACAGAGACCTTTTCCTTAATTCTCCTGAAGCTATTGGTTTAAAGAACTTGCAGCAGAAACATGTGAAACTGTTCGTGCATGGACCTGTTCAGATGTTCAGAAGCTAAGATGCACAACATAAAGCCTATGTTTATGCCTTTTTTTATTGATTATTGCCCTATATTTTGATACTTACAAGAAATCTTAAGTTGAAAGTAATTTAATTTGTTTCTTACTTGTGGTAATTATTTCTATTTTGTGCTTTATTTATTACTATTTGTGTTTGCAATTTGGAAATGTATGTTGTGAATTTAAAAATATAACAACATTTTAAAAAGGAAACCATTTGGTCATTCATTATTAAGTGAAATGTCTTCTTTTCTCTTGTGCATTTTTTATCGCACTTTAACAAAGCAAATATGTTTATCCGATTACTCGATTTTTCAGTGGAGTACTCGATTACTAAAATAATCGATAGCTGCAGCCCTACTTGAAACTAAAACAGCTGAAGTGCCCTTTGAATTTATGACTCACAGTTGGGGGTTAGGTGCCTTGTTCAAGGGCACTTCACTCATGACCTGCCTGGGGATTGAACCAGCAACCTTCCTGTCACAAGACCAGATCCCTAACCACCAGGCCACTCAAAAACATTGTCTTTTTGAGTAGGAGTCTATCAGCATGCCACATTTTGCCATGCATGCGTCTTTGCCCACTCGTCCTTGCAAAAGTGCTCCAAATCTGTCAGATTGCGAAGGCATCTGCTGTATACAGTCCTCTTCAGGTCAAACCACAGATTTTCAGCCGGATTCAGGTCTGAACCATGGCTGGGCCATTCCAAAACTTTGGTGATGATCTGGTGAAGCCATTGCTTTGTCTACATGGAGGTATGCTTTGTGTTGTTGTCCTGCTGAAAGGTGAAATTCCTCTTCATCTTTAGCTTTTTAGCAGTGGAATGATGTTTTTGTGCCAAAATTGAATGATATCTTGAACTGTTCATAATTCCCTCCACCTTGACTAAAGCTCCAGTTCTTACTGCAGATAAACAACCCAAAAGCATAATGCAGCTTCCACAGTGCTTCACTTTGGGTATGGTGTTCTTTTCATGATGCAGTGTAGGCTTTGAGCAAAACACAGCTTCTGGATTTATGGCCAAAATGTTCAACGCTGGTCTCATCAGATAATATGTTTTCCCCACATGCATTTGGGGGGAAAAAAACTGATGAACCTGGATGTTTTTCTTGGTAAGAAAACACTTCTGACTTGCCACCCTACCCCACAGCCCAGACATATGAAGAATATATGAGATTGTTGTCACATGTACTACACAACCAGTACTTGCCCTAAATTCCTGCAACTCCTTTAATGTTGCTGTTGGTCTCCTGGCAGTCTTCTTTTTTCTTTTCATCAATTTTTATAGTGAAGTTCACTTCTTGTTATTGTCACTACTGGGCCAAATTTTATCCACTTATTGATTACCATATTCACTGTGTTCTACGGCATATCTAACACACTGGGAATGTTTTGTCCCCTTCTATTGACTGATGCCTTTCAACAATGAGATCCCTTTGACACTTTATAAGCTCTATGAGGACCATAGCTTTTACTTTAAGTTGCACCTAATTAAATATCACAAAAGTCCTACTAGAACAGTTGAACTTTGCTTGGGGTTAATAAGAGTGACTTTAAATGATGGAGCTGTGTATTAATGTCATTTAACACAAGCTTCAATATGATTAATTAGTTATGAACACCGCCACATCCCTCAATTATAAGAGGGCGTTTATATTTACGCAACCACATTACTTTTTATATTTTTATCCTCCCCTTCTGTACAATTTCAGTCTGTTTTTCAATGGAAGTATACAGACTATAAGTTACATTAAAGAGAGAAACGAGTTCTGAAATGATTAATCCTCGTCTGAAATTTTAAATTACAAAAAACATTTTAACATAACGTTAAGATAATGTTCCCAAGAAACTTCTGTGAAATAAACTACTAGCTTAGCTAGCTTAGGCATTTTGGTCATTCCAAGTTAAACATTTTCATTTAAAAATAAGTAGTTACATGTCAAATACAGGCGAAAAGAGATTCAACGTTGTTAGCTGAAAGAGTTATATATTTTGTAGTTTAATGATAATGTAAAGTTTCGTAGATATTAATGTTAGACAGTTTCATTTTAAAATATGAAATCTGAACGAAGACTATATAATGTTTTGTAAAACATTTTGGGAAAAAAACAAACTTTAGACATTAGTAGTTTAAAGATATGTTTAGCTAGCTAACGCTAACTCAGTCGACGATCGTTGTAACGTTAGCAAAACATTGCGCGGATAAATACGTGAAAGACTCTTAAAACGATTCGAGAGAGTAGCTCAGGCAAAACTGACTTCTTCAGACAGTAAAATAACACTCACATATGTCATTGTGTAAACTGTTTTAGGCACAATTTAAAAACTGTCGTGTTAGCCAGCTAGCTAATGAAAACAACAGCGCTAGCTAACTGATATTCATAATAAAATAACTGAAACGCTGAGAAGAGTTACGCATGAGATTTTAACATCACTCGATGGTGTTTATACTTTGATTTTAGGTGTATCATGACAGCGGGGATAAAGTATGGAGTTACCAACCAAACTACACAAGGGTAAAGCAACTTCGACGAACAACACAAACTCCAATGGAGGCCTGTGCATGCAGTGAGCTATGGAGCAGAACCCGCCTGGAAAAGCGGGAGTCCGTCCCGCGTTTCTCAAATCGCCCGCCAACGTGCAAAAGCTCGCGCAAATCAAACGTCAATCTAACAACACCCGGTTTATAGCTACCACCCACCTGCCTTTTACCGTCTGTAGCAGAATTCAGGCGAAAATGTGCTCCTTAAGACTGTCGCTCGATGACTTCAGTCCCTCTCAGTCAGCGTGCTTCATGTCAGCACAACTCACACACATCCGTGCTCTCCGAGTGTGTGACGTAAGAGTAACCATGGCGGCACCCAGGGCCGCTCAAACTCCCAAAGGTGGAGATGTGCTTTTTCATGAATCCTTTACTCTTTACTCTTCACGGAAACATCTAAATCAAAGTGACACGCTCACACTGTTGGTAATAACTAGTTTACGAGTGTTTTAAAGTTATTTCCTGATAAATAGTTCACGTATTGCACATATTGTATTACTAGTGTTTACATTGTGAAAATGATGCTCTTATTAACATTGGGGCATTCTGACATGTGGCTTAATGCATTAAAACAATGAACCAGGAACACCTCTCTCTCATTATTGCTCATACATACACTGCTGCTCAAATGACGTGGTTCTAAAGGTAATAACGTACATTAAGCTTTCCCCCAATTTAAACCCATTATAAGGAAGACGCATAATAATGTGGAAAAACATTGATCTATCGCTGCGGCTTATGATCATTATTACTTGAAAGAGAAATGTGTTCCTGGATCATTGTTTTAGCACATTAAGCCACTTTAAGCTTTTCACGTTTAGCTTTTTAGAATTTCACGTGTTCTACTTGTAACTAAAGTGTTCGTGTAATATTTTATGAAATTTTACACAGCAGAGTAAAGGCACAATGCAGTGGTAGCTAGTGTTTCCATCATGTCCCCAGATAGCAAGCATATATCGGTCCACCGGCCAAATAAGGTCGGCACCCCGCCGACTGTAGGCCACTGATAGTCCACCATTGGACCGCACAT
>BRDA01009627.1:13328-42108 GCA_036984385.1 Crenuchus spilurus
TGGAGCAGTTTGCAAAAGAAAAGTGGTCCAAAATTCCAGTTGAGAGGTGTAAGAAGCTTGTTGATGGTTATAGGAAGCAATTGATTTCAGTTATTGTTTCCAAAGTTTGTGCAACCAAATATTAAGTTGAGGGTGCCAATAATTTTGTCTGGCCCATTTTTGGATTTTTGTGTGAAATTATGTCAAATTTGCCTTTTTTTCCTCAGGTTTTTGTGTTGTTCCAATACACACAGAGGAAATAAACATGTGTATAACAAAACATGTGTAATTGCAATAATTTTCTGGGAGAATTACTTCATTTTCTGGAAAAAATTCAGGGGTGCCAACACTTTCGGCCATGACTGTACTTATTTCTCAACTGTATATACATACACACGCACAGCAGCATGCAAAAGTTTGAGCTGTTAAAATATCAGGTTTTTGTGATGGGACCAAGATGAATAATTTCAGATTTTTTCCCACCTTTAAATATCTCATATAATCTGTACAATTTCATTGTAAAATAAACTGAAATCATTTAGAGTGGAAAAATTAAAAATAAAGAACTAATAAAAATGTGGTTGCATAAATATGGACACCCTTGAACTAATACTTTGCTGAAGGGTCTTTTGAATTTATGACAGCATACAGACGTTTTGGTCATGAGTCTATCAGCATTGCACATTTTGACTTGGCAATGTTTTTCCACAGTTCCTTGCAAAAGCACCCCAAATCTGTCAGATTGTGAGGGCATCTCTTGAATAATCCCTCTGCAGGTTAACCCACAGATTTTCAATTCAATTCAGTTCTGGGTTCTGGCTGTGCCATTCAAAAACTTTGATCTACTTCTGATGAAGCCATTCTTTTGGCAATGTGGTAGTATGGTTTGGGTTGCTGTCGTGTTGAAAGATGAAACTCCTCTTCATCTTTAGCTGTTTGGCAGAGGCATGGATGTTTGTTTTATTTTTGTAAGAAAAAAAAAATCAATCAATCTTGCCACCCTACCCCACAGCCCAGACATACAGTGAGGAAAATAAGTATTTGAACACCCTTCGAATTTGCAAGTTCGCCCACTTTGAAATCATGGAAGGGTCAGAAATTTTCATCTTAGGTGCATGTCCACTGAGAGAGACATAATCTAAAAGAAAAAATCTGGAAATCACAATGCATGATTTTTTAATAATTTGTGGGTTACTGCTGCAAATACCTGCCAATCAGCAAACATTCTGGCCCTCAAAGACCTGTTAGTCTGCCTCTAAAAGGTCCACCTCCACTCCACTTATTTTTCTAAATTAGAAGCACCTGTTTGAGGTTGATAGCTGCATAAAGACACCTGCCCACCCCACACAATCAGTAAGACTCCCAACTACTAAGCTAAGACCAAAGAGCTGTCCAAAGACACCAGAGACAAGATTGTAAACCTTCAAGGCTGAAAAGGGCTACGGGGCAATTGCCAAGCAGCTTGGTGAAAAAAGATCAACTGTTGGAGCAATTATTAGAAAATGGAAGAAGCTAAACATGACTGTCAATCTCCTCAGACTGGGGCTCCATGCAAGATTTCACCTTGTGGTGTACCAATGATCCCAAGAAAGGTGAGGAATCAGCCCAGAACTACACGGGAGGAGCTGGTCAATGACCTGAAGAGAGCTGGCACCACTGTTTCCAAGGTTACTGTGGCTAAAACACTAAGACGTCATGGTTTAAAGTCATGCACGGCAAGGAAGGTTCCCCTGCTTAAATCAGCACACGTCCAGGCCCGTCTTAAGCTTGCCCATGACCATTTGGATGATCCAGAGCAGTCATGGGAGAAAGTGCTGTGATCAGATGAGACCAAAACAGAACTTTTAATTCCACTCGCCATGTTTGGAGGATGAAGAATGATGAGTACCATCCGAAAAAACACCATCCCTACTGTGAAGCATGGGGATAGAAGCATCATGTTTTGGGGGTGTTTTTCTGCACATGGGACAAGACGACTGCACTGTATTAAGGAGAGGATGACCAGGGCCATGTATTGCGAGATTTTGGGGAACAAGCTCCTTCCCTCAGTTAGAGCATTGAAGATGGGTCGTGGCTGGGTCTTCCAACATGACAATGACCCAAAGCACACAGCCAGGATAACCAAGGAGTGGCTCCGTAAGAAGCATATCAAGGTTATGGAGTGACCTAGCCAGTCTCCAGACCTAAACCCTATAGAAAATCTTTGGAGGGAGCTCAAACTCCATGTTTCTCAGCAACAGCCCAGAAACCTGGCTGATCTGGAGAAGATCTGTGTGGAGGAATGGGAATACAGCTTATATAGCAATATAGACTTACTGTCTTCTGAAAATAACTCAACACAACAGCCATTAATGTCCAAATAGCAACAAAAGTGAGTACACCTCACACTGAACATGTCCAAATTGTGCCCATAGTGTCAATATTTTTTTGTGACCACCATTATTATCTACCACTGCCTTAACTCTCTTGGGCATGGAATTCACAAGAACTGCACAGGTTGCAAATGGAATCCTTTTCCACTCCTCCATAATGACATCATGAAGCTGTTGGATGTTAGACACCTTGTGCTCCTCCACCTTCTGTTTGAGGATGCCCCACAGGTGCTCAATTGGGTTTAGGTCTGAAGACATACTTGGCCAGTCCATCATTTTTAGATTCAGCTTCCTCAGCAAGGCAGCTGTCATCTTGGAGGTGTGTTTCGGGTCATCATCATGTTGGAAAACAGCCAGCCCAGTTTCCAAAGGCCCAGTTTCCAAAGGCCCAGTTACCCCAGTGCCCAGTACTCATGCAGCCTCAGACACAGTTATCTTGGTACTCCTCACCAAGGTGCCTCCACTCATACTGGACACCATCTGAGCTAAAGAATTTTATCTTGGTATTGTGAGACAGGACTTCTTCAATCTCTGCAGCAATGCTGGCAGCACAATGCATCTCTTTTTTGAAGCCAACCTATGGACATCACACTCAACACGTGGACTCAACTTGTTTGGTCAATAATGGTGAGGGCTGTTCCGAGTAGAACCCATTCTGTAAAACTGCTGTATGACCTTGGCCACTGTGCTCAAGCTCGCTTTCAGGGTGTTAATCTTCTTATAGCCTAAGTCATCTTTGCAGAGAGCAACAATTCTATTTGTCACATCCTCAGAGAGTTCTTTGCCATTAGGTGCCATGTTGAATATCCAGTTGCCAGTATGAGAGAATTGTACCCAAAGCACCAATTTACCCGTTCACACCTGGAACCTTGTAAGTCTTTGTAAGGGAGGAACAATGCCACAATTGAGCACAATTTGGACCTATTCACACTAGACAATACAATTGCAGGAATGTTCCAACATCTAGCGTAAAGTCTACCAGAAGATTTGAGGCCGTTTCTGCAGAAAAGGGGACTCTCTAATGACAACCTTGATTTCATAAGAAAGTTTTGAACAATATATGTGGACGTTACTTTTTGTGAATATTAGTTCCATATGCATCTTAATAATGTTTTATATGTATTTATATTTATAAATGTGAGTGCACTTACTGTGCTGGATCTGTTTGAAACATATTTACGTCCACACCAAACATAGCTGTAGGTTTGGCTTGTGAAGCCATAATATTCTGGACAGATACATAACGGTCTTGGTTCTCTAGCATGCGTCGAATCTTGTCCCTTGTTACACCATGTTTAGTACGTCTACAAAGAGAAAAAAAATTAACTGTAAGAAGCTTTATCTTAATGTCATATTAGTCCCAGTATTTGGACTGCGTTCCATATGGTAACATATTTGACTTTTGAGGGTTATTTACAGTACATTTACATTTGAGGCATTTAGCAGACGCTTTTATCCAAAGCGACTTACAATTGGGGGTTACGTGCCTTGCTCAAGGGCACTTCAGTCGTGACCTGCCCGGGGATCAAACCGACGACCTTCAGGTCACCAGACCAGATCCTTAACCACTAGGCCATGGCTGCCCCCTGGTTATTTTATATTAAAAGTGAATATAAGAGCCTTTTTTATTTGTAAAACAAAAAGAACTCAAAGTCTGGGCAGACACCCCACCTTCCCTTGAATCAATGCAATCAGCAAGGGGTCGGGTCACGAAGTCCACCAGACCTCTTCTGTAAAGCCTTATCAGAATAAACTCTTTTCTAGTTTATCTGGATTTCACAGGACTCTGTCTAATCAAGCCCCACTGATTAAATTGAAGTCTGTCTCAACTCTGGCGGTTGTCAAATTAGATTGAAATTCTCAAAATGAAAAACATTTAAAATTATCCTTCCCATTCACAACATTGCATGGACACTTAACCAGACACTGGGATTTCACATAATAAACCAGCTGCTATCGCACATGAAATAACTCAGGTTTGAAAAAAAGAAGGAACCATTCATTTTTAAGGGAAAGTCTTCAGGAACGTGGACAAGAGATTACAGACTTTAAAAATAATAATAATAAATAAAAAACTCTTCTTTCCTACTTACGTTATACATATTTACCCTACATTTGTGTGTATTCCCAAGTTTGTTTAAACTGATTATTTAGATATTTTCACCAAAGCTGTATGATCTTTCAAACATTCTTGTGTGCTCATGATTCTTTTATAATCCAATATAGATTTATGGTAATGCCAGGTTGTTCTATTTATACATATGTGTTTACTGATAACACTCGGCCATAGAATCCCCCACAAGGTGAACTATAAATCAAACTACTAAACCTGTTTCATTTCCAATTGTTGTCCTTTCTGACAGATTTATAAATCAGTCAGTGATTGAATTATTGCACTATTACTCTAGAATATCCACAGCATCACTGTGTTTGATTGGCCAGCAAAGTCACCTCACATAAACCCCATAGAGAATCTAAGTGTTATTATCAAGAATATGAGAGACACCAGACCCAACAAAGCAGACAAGCTGAAGGCCGCCATTAAAGCAACCTGGGCTTCCATAACACCTCAACAGTGTCACAGGCTGAGTACCTCCATGCCACACTGCATTGATGCAGTGATTCATGGAAAAGGAGCCCCGACCAAGTATTGAATGTATATACTTTACATACTTTTTAGTTAGTGAGATATTGACTTTTGGGTTTTCATTGGCCTTTGGCCATAATCATCAACATTAAAATAATAAACACTTGAAATAGATCACTCTATGTGTAATGAATTTATATAATACACTGCTCAAAAAATAAAGGGAACACTTAAACACATCCTAGATCTGAATAAATGAAATAGTCTCATTGAATACTTTGTTCTGTAGAAAGCTGAATGTGATGACAACAAAATCACACAAAAATCATCAATGGAAATCAAATTTATTAACCAATGGAGGCCTAGATTTGGAGTCAGACACAAAATTAAAGTGGACACACTACAGGCTGATCCAACTTTGATTTAATGTCCTTAAAACAAGTCAAAATGAGGCTCAGTATTGTGTGTGGCCTCCACGTGCCTGTATGACTTCCCTACAATGCCTGGGCATATTCCTGATGAGGTGGTGGATGGTCTTCTGAGGGATCTCCTCCCAGACCTGGACTAAAGCATCAGCCAACTCCTGGACAGTTTGTGGTGCAACTTGACGTTGGTGGATGGAACGAGACAAGATGTCCCAGATGTGCTCAATCGGATTCAGGTCTGGGGAACGGTCAGGCCAGTCCACAGCTTCAATGCCTTCATCTTGCAGGAACTGCTGACACACTCCAGCCACATGAGGTCTAGCATTGTCCTGCATTAGGAGGAACCCAGGGCCAACCGCACCAGCATATGGTCTCACAATGGGTCTGAGGATCTCATATCGGTGCCTACAGTCAGGCTACCTCTGGCGAGCACATGGAGGGCTGTGCGGCCCTCCAAAGAAATGCCACAGCCCACCATTACTGACTAACTGCCAAACCGGTAATGCTGAAGGATGTTGCAGGCAGCAGATCTCTCTCCATGGCATCTCCAGAGTGTCACATCTGTTACACGTGCTCAGTGTGAACCTGCTTTCATCTGTGAAGAGCACAGGGTGCCAGTGGAGAATTTGCCAATCCTGGTGTTCTATGGCAAATGCCAAGCGTCCTGCACGGTGTTGGGCTGTGAGCACAACCTCCATCTGTGGACGTCAGACCCTCATACCATCCTCATGGAGTCGGTTTCTAACCCTTTGTGCAGACACATGCACATTTGTGGCCTGCTGGAGGTCATTTTGCAGGGTTCTGGCTCTGCTCCTGTTCCTCCTTGCACAAAGGCAGAGGTAGCAGTCCTGCTGCTGGGTTGTTGCCCTCCTACGGCCTCCTCCATGTCTCCTGGTGTACTGGCCTGTCTCCTGGTAGCACCTACAGCCTCTAGACACTACCCTGACAGACACAGCAAATCTTCTTGCCACAGCTTGCATTAAAGTGCCATACTGGATGAGCTGCACTACCTGAGCCACTTGTGTGGGTTGTAGAGTCCGTCTCATGTTACCACGAGTGTGAAAGCACCACCAACATTCAAAAGTGACCAAAACATCAACCAGAAAGCATAGGTACTGAGAAGTGGTCTGTGGTCCCCAGCTGCAGAACCACTCCTTTGTTGAGTGTGTCTTGCTAATTGCCAATAATTTCCACCTGTTGTCTATTCCATTTGCACAACAGCATGTGAAATTGATTGTCAGTCAGTGTTGATTCCTAAGTGGACAGTTTGATTTCACAGAAGTTTGATTTACTTGGAGTTATATAGTGTGTTCCCTTTATTTTTTTGAGCAGTGTATATTAGTTCCTTCTTAAATGTAATTACTGAAATAAATGAACTTTCCGATTATTAATTTGTTTTAGATGCACCTGTATACACTATTAAAAGCTCAGTATATTACACTATTGAGATAATTCTAACCATCAAGTAAATTGGCAAACATTAAGATGACCCAAGATATTATTTATATTAGATAAACTTTAAAAAATTATCTTAAATGCAAGTATGTCTGTTGACAATAATCTGCATACAGCTACATTGTACTATTTCTGTCAGATCTATTTTACACAGTTCAATTTCAAAAAATATTTTTTTAAGCTTGTATTTGTATTTGTGTAACACTGCTATTTTGAGGCAGCAGCTATTATTAGTTCATTTCCAACAATCAGAACATTGTGAAAATATTTTATTCATAATTTAATTGTAAGAAATGTTATTTTTTATTAATTACATGTAATTACAAGTGACAAAGTCAATTTACTTGAACGTAATTGAAATTAAATATTCTAATAATTTAGAGTTCTTATTTTCATGAGCTATAACTCATACTGATCAACAGTAAAACAAAAATAATTATTAATTTTTAAAAAATGTCGCTTTATGTGTAATGAGTGTGAAATTACAGTTTTATTATGACAGTTTCATTTTAAATGAAATTATGAACAACAATGAATCACTTTTTGCCAGTGTCTGTGATTGAGTGTGTGTAAATGTAGTGTTGACCTTGGGTTTGAGAAAGGCGCTACATGTAAATGTAATGTTAATAATAATAAAATAATAATAATAATGAAGGTTTTTTCAAAACTCAAAAATTCAAAAATTTGGCACTGTAAATGTGTGACTGTATCTGCCATACTTCTCCAGTTCTTTGGGTTTCGTTTTCCACCAGGTATCTGGTTCACGGAACAGAACTCTATACCTGTGCTTCAGTGCCTAAAAAAACACAGAAGGATCAAAGGTAAGTACATTTGGGTAGGCACTTACCTTATGGGGTGATGTATAAACAGATCTGCAGAACATTCTTGAGATTCTGCACAATATAACATTGATTGTGCTGATAGTGATGGTCTTTAAAGCTGAAAATATACCAGCATGTCCTTGAAGACACAAAGAGTGCTATTCATTATGTTTCAAGTAGTGGAACAACTTATCTAAGAACTCTGACAAAAATGAAGATCTATAATTAAAACAAATTATGGTATAAAACACTTTCTCAGCAATATAGAAAACTACTTTTTATAAACCCTGCATACATAATACAGACCTATCAATACATGAATAACATTTTATATTCAATGCATAATGTTTATTATATACACTCAGTGGCCACTTCATTAGGAACACACACCTTGTATCTACACTCACTGTGCATTTTATCAGCTCCACTGACCACAGTTAAGACTGTAGTCCAACTGTTTCTCTGCACAATTTGTTATCCCCCATTCACCCTGTTCTTAAATGAACAGGAACCCCACAGGACCACCACAAAACAAATATTATTTGGGTGGTGGAACATTCTCAGCACTGCAGTGACGCTGATAGAGCAGAGTTACTGTCACTGCTGAAGTGAAAATAGTCTACCAACCAAACCAGCCAACAGTGCCCTGTGACCATCACTGAAGGACTAAAGGATGACAAACACATGATGTACAGCAGCTGCTGTCTCTGACTTTGCATCTACAAGGTGTACCAACAAGGTAGGTGTGTATTAATAATAGAGTGGACAGTGAGTTATCGATCTCCAGTAGCTCTGCTGTGTCTCACACACACTTAACACACCACCCTGTTATACACACTGCAGTGCAGAACAAGGACAAACAAAGTGCACAGATTAAAGATTAAACCTATGGACTACAGTAACAATAAAGTGCACCTATATAGTCAGTGGAGTTGATAAAATGGACATTGGATATATGAACTTAATGAAGTGCCCATTGAGTGAATGTGTTAATTTTTATCTGTTCACACAATCACATGCATAAACCAAGTACAGTGATACAAACTCAATAAAGCACTTCATGTTAATCAGAATGCTGCAGACAAAATTATAATGCACTACAGTACAGGTACTGGTGTTTTACTTGGTGGCTTCACATGTGTAAGAGGAAGCATGGGCTAGTCCCAGCTTAGCGGAATCATGTGTGATGGGAGAGACCTACCAAGAGGTTAAACAGGTGGAACAAGTAAATGGAAATTATATTTTTATTTAAAAGCGTACTTGGCATATCAAATGGCCCAGCATTTCCTGTCATTTACATGTTCAGCCTTATCAGAAACCTTTCTTGTTCTTCTTTAGCAAAGGTGGGACTGCAGATTACTTAGACAAGTCACAGCATTCTCCTAAGGATAAATAAATACAGCTTGCTTCCTGATTCAAATAGGATCACTAATCAAGTGTGAAACGATGGCATTCTACAGCAAAATGGGACAGAGCCAGCATTGCAGCAGTGCAAATGAGTTGCAAGACGAATTTGGTGATTTAAAATAGAGTGAACAGACCATTATTTTGGTCCTAATTGCTTACCAATGCAACATAGGGCTTCATCTCCCAACACTGCATGTTGGTGTTGTCTATAATTATAGGGGCATAGCCTTTCTCAAAAGCCTCTTTTGCTGAAATAAGACAGAAAATCAATCAATTATTTATATGTGTAAGGAAATAGAAAATACTACTCCTCTTAAAACTATAGGTGTATGTTTTATTCATTTGTGTTAAAGTTGAGAAGTATATTTGCTACAAGCTATACATTATCATTGCTACATGTCAAATAGTCACTTCTGAATAAATACATTTCTCACAAAGACCTATGTTGGTACTCATTACATTTGATACATATTCATCCATAAATGATTTCCAATCTCTTGAGTATTTCAACACTTTTCAATCTTCAAAGTTTAGAAAAAGTAACATGTCAAATAAATGGGAAATCCTACCAATTTCAAATGGTCTTGTTAATATCACTAATAAAACATATACGTAAAAAAAAAATTTAATCTGACATTAAATTCACACATACAGTGGCATGCAATATATATGGCACCCCTGTTCAATATTTCTGTTACTGTGAACTGTTAAGTGAGCAAAAGATGGAGCTCAAAAGGCACAAACTTGTGCCTTTTTAATATTTAATGCAAGATTTCCCTTCATGCAAATTTCTGCAGTTTCAAAATAACAAAAAAAGGACCTGAAGCATATGTTTGGGCACCCTGCATGTTAGTAACACACCCACTGGCAAGTATGTACTAAGTACAAACTAATATATTCTAATATAATATATTCATATTCTTATGTGGGTGTTTTAAACCCATTCTTCCATGCAAAAGATTTCTGCTTCTGTGAAATACTGGATGACTTGGCAAAACCCTTTTTCTCCAGATATACCTTTGCTTTTTGCAGCAAAAAATATATAGATTTTTTTTTTTTACCTTCCTCTGTCCACAGGACTTGTCTCCAAATGTATCAGATTTGTTTATGTTCCTTTGTCAACTTCTAATGATTCATTATGTGGTGAAAACACAAAAAATGTTTTATTCTGATTACTCTTGCATTATTGTCATATTTGTGCAGGTGTCACTTCACAGTAGAACAGTGCATAAATAGTCTAGGCTTCAAAAGTTCCGCATTTTTCTGACGGTCCTTAGCCACCATTTCTTAATTAGATCACAAACTAAGGACAGGCTAACTGAAAATGCATTGCTATCTATTCAAAGCCTTCTTTTGCTATGTGAGCATTAATTATTTTATTTTTCAGAGTGTTAGGCACTTGTTTACAGAAGCCAATGGCTTCTAATTGTTAAGACAAAGGAGGAGTCAGTGTATTTATACAATTTCCATCATGTGGCACTTCTTTATAATAACTGTGTACAAGCCATTGCCCTAACAACCTAAGATCTGAGATTCTCAAAATTCAAAGGCTCAGACCTCTTGGGCTGGCCAAACTTCTGTATGGTGCTCATTTTTTTCTCTCTCTATAAGTGTATAAAACAAATATAATATTTTAATGTTCTTGAAAATGTTGAAAAGAATGGTTCATCATCTATTCACAGTAGCAGAAACTTTAACCATGGGGCCCAAATGTCTGCATGCTACTGTAACTCTCAGTTCAGATAGGTCAGTAACATTATAATAGTCAAAAAAAACTGTCTCTGCATATAAAAAAAATATATATATATGTGCTGTATACTTTAATTAAAAATTCGTTCAAATTATAAACAAGAAACAATAATACAAACCTCTATAAAATAAATACATTTTATTTATTTATAAATTTTATTTATTATTTATATAAAATAAATACATTTGTGCTGCTCACCTCTACGGTGGTTCCATGCATGAGCCTCTCCTAGTAACTCTGGTTCGTAATGGTATGCCCCACCCTGCATGAAGTATTCATCTGTGCTTAGTACAATCCCACCTGGGTTTTGCTCCAACATTGTGCTGTACAGAAGATGAGAGATTTCAGCATCATTAGATTACTCATAACAGGCACATGTCCCAGGTATTGCACATGAGTACAGTATACTGAAATTGCACATAAGTACAGTATACAGATGAACATATCCACAGTACTGGGAATTAATTCTTATGCTTTCCATGTAACTTACGCAATTTATTATAAATTCTATTTAATGGATATAATTGATGGTATAAATTGCATAAAATGAACACATTTTATAATCTTCTGTCATGTTAGAAGCTTTTTTGTTTACTAAGTCTTTGTATATATTTATACTCATGTATATATATATATATTCATGTAAATGTTAATGTAAATTTGTTGCTGAATTGGGTACATTTTTAGATTGCTTAAGCTACGGTTTCCATTAAACAGGCACATATCAAATATTGTAGGTTGGACCATCAGGAATGAGGTCTATGCCCAAAGCACACTTGTGTCATACAGAGGTTTGTGCCATAATGATAAAACTGTAATGTTTTAATAAACCAGCAGGTTTATGCACAATGGAAACCATGTAACTAACAGAATCTAAAGCATCGACTTGATTCTTGGCCAGTTTTCGAAAAAAACAAATTGTAAAACAATAGGAGAGATCTGATTTCGGAGTGTCTAATTTAGCTTACTTGGACATGTTCACACATTTTGTGACAAGTTTAATTTTGAAGTTCCATGTCCCAGAACGGTTTCCCAGTACTGTGGATGTGCTCAAATACAGATACTGCACATAAAGATATACATGTAATTGCACTGGATGAGTATGGTGTGTAGTGCATTTATATGTCTGACTCTCTCTGATTTTCTTTGAAGACTTTGATTACTTACTATAACTCTTTTTTTTACATGGTATCAAGTAAACACTTATCAATCACAAATTCCTAGAGCAAATATCTTTTTCAGGTTATTTTTTGTAAGGTACAAGTACCTACATTTCTTTATTTGACACAGCAAAAGAATCATATCATTAATATATACATTTGTCTTCAAAACAGCTCTGACTCACAGAGGCATAGATTCTACAAGAACTCTGGTGGTGTTCTGTGCTATCTGGCACAACAATATTAGCAGCAGGTCCTTTAAGTCCTTAAGGTGGAGCTACTGTGGACTATCAGAATGAGATCTGAAGAATTTGGAGGACAATATCAGTAGGTACACTCATTGCAAAATTTTGGTTGATCACTATTTTGCAATGAGACTAACTGCTGACAATGGTAGGGTTTCTCAATGGCCGATGCTGATATTTAGAGTGCAGCGGAGCCAATGGCCAATTTAGAAAACTGATATGTTATGTCTTTGTATCTGAGAAAATATTGATATAAAAAAATTTAATAATTGTTGACTTGAGACAAAATGTTAGGTTTACCAGTCATGTCTTAATCTGCCCACAGAATGGTTAAAGTTACACTAGGGGGAGCTCTAACATTGTTCTACAACAGACAGGTGATTAGCTGTAAATTAGGCATTTTTTGTTTACCATTTTTTTTTTAAATAATTGTCCGAGGCCAACCTCCCACATCCAACATGTTGACTACAAGAATGGAACATTCTGTTAAAGCCTATTTAATATCAGACTTTGACATGTGCTGCTGTTGTTAGATAATCAATGTGATTTATCAACATGTTTTGGTTCATCAATGTATATAAAAGACAACTCATTTTGCATTTGAGACGTTTCACCACCCTCAACACAAGAGATCAATACATAACAAGTGTGGCTCAAACTACAAAATACAACTTCATGATTAGGGTGCTACTAAAAACACAAAACAATTTGCATAATTTCACAAACTTAGTCTCTCAAAAATCTCATTTTTAAAAGAACAGCAGATGTTAAATAAAAGATGTTAGCAGAGTATGTATTTTGAGGTCATTGTGAGTGCAGTCATGAAGGTTTCAAACAGTGTTTTTTACCAAAATTCAATTTACTTAGCACATTTACCCAACACTTCATAACAATCAGAAAAATACAACCAACAGAACAGCACACATATTTTTACAGCCAGCATGTGAGAAATCTTCCCACGTCACTCATCTTGGCCAGGAAAGTGTCATTAATTGTGAGGGAAGATCCTTCTAAGAAGCCTAGTATCGTGTTGTATCATGTTTCAGTGAGGCCCAGAACACTGAACCAGTGAATAGTGCATTAATTTGGCTTTGACATCAAAGTTGCATCACTTTTGATTACTCCTTCCTCAAATATTTCATCTCACATAAAAAAAACTGAATACCAGAAGCCCACATAAAGAACCAACACACAAAAAAATTATTTGTTAATATGCCGTTTGTGTAGTTATCATTCAGTGGCTGTTATTTACTTGTTTTCAAAAATTTTTATAAATTTGTTTTTATAACGAATCAAGTTGTTCAGTGTAACAGAAGTACTGAAGACCGTTAAGATGGTAATTGTAAATATACTACATGTCCAAAAGTTTCTACACCCCTTCTAATGCATTTAGTCATTTTAGTTGCACTCATTGTTGCACACACAGCTATAAAGTGTTTATAATAGCCATAATTTCAAATGAAACAGTGACTAACACAGTAACAATAATGATAAGCATGTCATGTTAGACCCTCATAGAAGAATAATAAATAAACACACAACTTTACCTGGCGAGTGTAGTTTTGCCTGATCCTGGCGCCCCTCTGAGTAGAACCAAAACCTGGCCCTCGATTATAAGCCTACTCCGAGGAGGAACGGTCCATGATGTGGGGATGGTGCCCGAAGGCTTCAGAGGAGCTTGACTGACTGGTTTACGGGTCAGCCATTGTGCAGTAGAGAAAGGATGTGCACTCCATGGGTTAGGGGCTTGCATTACAGGTGTGATGAAAACAGGGCCTTCTGTGTAAGGCTGGAACTCAGGAGCCTGCGTGTTCCAAGACATGGCCGGCCCGTGCATTCCATGAGTTGTGTCAGGTCGGCAGTAGGCCTTAAAGGCAGAAGGTCTTAAGAAGGAATCCTCCGTCAAGTGACTAAAGTCAACAGAAATGTCTTTCTCTTGTTGGCAAGCACCTCGAAACCTGGTTGAAGCACTTTCACAAGTCTTGACACCAAGTCTAGAGGTCAAGTTAGAGCTCTGTCCAGATTTTGAGTCAGTTTCCATATCTAACCGATCAAGCTCTGATAAAGCCTGTTGATCAGGAAGAGTGTTTTGAGATGGAAGAGAAGATGGAATGACTGACTGGGAGGGAAGATCCAAAGAAGAGAGCAGCGTGGGGGATGGAGGATGTTCAACAGGATAACAATGTGTTGATGTTAAAGTCTCCAGCTCTTGGTCAATAAGAGAATCAAATTCTTCTGTTAGGTGTATTGTTTGTAGATTCAATTTTGGCTGTGATTCTACAGTCTCTGAAACTGTAGATCCATCCAATACCTTGATGGAAGTTTCCGTCTTGTTTAGATATGGTTGTGGTTCCAGTAGAGCAGCTGCCATCTCAAACCCCGAAATTGATGGAGCAGATGTGATTTTGTCTTCAGCAGCATCAGACAGTTCAAGGAGAGCATCCATCGCATTCTCCACTTAGAGCAAAAGGCAGTATAAAGGGGAGAGGTTTGAAGCAATTGAGAGAAAGACAGACAGAAAAAGAGTTAAGTAAAATTTGCCTCTCAAAAAAATGTAAAGAAAATGAATAAATGATTTTTTTTTATTTCCACAGTATTAGTGTTACACTAGCTAAAGTATTTGGTAATGTGGCTTGTTCTGGAATACTATGCTATGCTGAAATGTGTTCTCAACTTAAGTAACTTGATAAACATTAAGTCACCAAGATAGCCTACACTTTTAAGCTTCAGGCCACATACTATGTTCACATACTTGCCATAACCAACAGATTTAATTACAAACAAGTCCAGCCAGTTAAATTGTCTTACCACTGTCAGGACCAAGAGAGTACAATCTAATATCAGTGACAACAATAAAAACAAAACAACAATAAAAAACAAATAGAACAGGGACAAGTGCTGTTAAATGCTGACAAAGACTACGTTGTGTACAATGCTGTGTGACGTGACCCACCATGTTATTGAGTCAGCTGATAAAAGCTGTTCAATTAATTCCCACTTTTAACTTTGCCAACAAACCAAATTTCAACTTATGGCCACGGACACTAAAATACCTTTAAAATCGGCCTCAGACAGCACAATGTAAATAACCACAGGATCCAAGTGGGAAAACATCTCCTGCATGTTCCTCACTATCTCGTCTTTGTTTTGAGAGGTCGACAGGTTGGAGGTGGACAGTGTGGTGGTTCCTGAGTTAGCGCGTTGGTCCCGCGGGGCTGGCCGTGTTAAAGCTGCATGTTCCCCCTGACCGCGGCCCTCACACTCGCCCGCCTGTGTGGAAACTCGGCCAGGACTGTGGCCGTTTTTCTTTTTCTTTGGCATTATGCCGATATCGGTTCGTCCCTGAGCTTGAGGAGAATCCACCGCAAATGTGTTTGTAGAAAAATAGAGCAAGGGAGCATTAGCATTGGAGCTAAGCACTAAACAAGTTTTTTACGGCAAAACAAAATGTAACAGCACAACTAGTGGCCAAAGTCAGGAATGACAACAGATTTTAATTGCCTAAATGAAAGACATGACTTGAGTTTTTAAAGTGCAATAATGACTCATTTGAGATTTCCCATTTTGTGTTCATGTCTTACAGACGGATGGCATTTTAGCTTTTATTTCTTTGTTATTATTTTTAGAAGAATGTGAAACATATATAATGACAAACAGCACAGTACAGAGAATTTCCTTATCAACACAATTTCACAGCTCCTGTAAACGTAATTTGTATGTGTAACACAACGAAATCATATGAAATAAAGGAAAAGAAACAACGACTTTATATAAATTATATTAAGCAATGGGTCTGTGCAGTTTCCTGGGTCCTGTCAGTATACATATTTTGCATTTCTTCATTAGGGGAAATTCCATTTGTAGCGCAGCCAACAATAATTGAGATTTTACGAAGTACTTTTTGTATATGTAGTATTTTGTTATAACGATGATCACGTTTTAAGGTTGTCGAAATGTTACACTCCACAGTACAAACGCCGACTGGATAATGGTGCAAACAATTTTAAAAAATGTTTGCTTTTAAAATGAATTCAGAGACTGCCCCTCATGCCCACAAGACATGCTGCTTTCCTGTCTCCCGCCCTCTCGCTGTGCTGTGTGCTGCAATCCGTCGTTTAGACCGACGGGGGCGCTCTGCCTCCAGTTTTTTTGGAAGGAGGACATTGAAACAGCACTGTATGAAAGACAAGCAGCTTTGTGCCGAAACTAAAAAGCCCCAAACCCCGAACCTGACCAATGAATTAAAACAGCTTGTTTGAGAGGTAATTACCAACAAAAGATTTTCGTTAAGTTGTGAATGAACTTGTGTTGTTGAAGCAGTTTGTGCAGTAGTTTAGCGGACAGAAAAGCTCGCTGTCTGTGGAAACGCGTTCACTAGGATGTTGAGAGCCGCGCTGTGGGCAAGTTCGTTGTTGAGGCAGGGCAGCGCCTGTTGTAAGCGCTGTTTTTTCACTCAGCCGCATTAGACATGATGCTGCCTCACGGAATCTGGACTTACAGAGGGGAATAAGTAAATAATTGTTATTTTTCTGTACGTTAAAGTTGAGTTACTTTTGGAATGTAGTACTGTTAAACTATAATCGCGTCTGGAGATGGCTTGTTCAACATACGAACTAATGGTTTTGATTTTAGAGCTTTGCAGAAAATGTCAGTGTTGTGTGAATACTAGTTTGAGGCCTAGCGCGCTGATGGCTAGGCCACAGTGTCTCTAATGGGAAGCTAGCTAGCTAATGTTAGCATGTAGCTGCTGCATTGTCGGGCGGCATATGAATTGGTTATGAGTCTCGGGACTTGTTCAAAAATAGATAGGTTGTGGAAATGATTGTTTTGTCTGGATTTTTGTGAAATCGGGTCACAAATGGACTGTGCAAACTGACTGATCTTGAGAATGCGGTGGCTGAGCATAACTTACCTTGTTGGAAAGCTAGCTCTTACAGGCTAGTTGTTCAGTTAGCCCGTTAGCTTCACTGCTATGTTTTCAACTCGAGAAATTTGTCTTACTGGACTCGAAATGATTTTAAGGTAGACTGTGGTTCTACTGACTGCTTATTTGACGACGGAGAGCTAAATATCTTTATTTTAGGAGCTTGTATTGTGTTTAAAATGTGTTTTTGTAAAAGTGCGGTTGGTTCGTTCGCTGAACTTTTGTTTTCCCACCCATAGAGGCCAGTAGAGGACTGTTTGGAAACACATCGTTTGGCGGCATGGAGTTCCCTCAACAGCAGAAGCCGGCAGCGGACGGGAAAATTATCTACCCCCTCGGAGTTAAAGAGATAACTGACAAAATCAGCAACGATGAAGTGGTTAAACGGTTAAAGGTAAGATTTAGTGTTGATGTTATATGAATATCTCCTCAAATTATAAATTTTTTACAGAGACTTCTTAAACCTTTAGGATTTTTTTGTAATTGCTTCACTCATTCGGTCATTTAAGAGGACTGTTAACAGCCCTTTTCATATTGGATTTTTATCTAACTCAAAGCTCGTCTGATTTTTTTAGTCCTGTCCATATGCAAGTTTCTGTGATGTTCAAGCCAGTTGTCCTCTCACATTTAATCTTTTAGTGCGCAGAACCACCCAAAACCTTCCTCAGAAAGCTGTAGTTATTTTAATGCCCACCAGATACAGGAGTTTCAACACTGAGGAGACATGTAAAATGTTAGAAACAGACATTCCTTGATAAGCTAAAGTGAGCAGTTACAGAATTATTCAAATCAAAAACTGTGTGTGCATAAAAGGTACATTTTTCTTTGAGATCACGATTCAATATGATTATTAACATTTTGTGTGGTGTCATGATTACACAGCACCCTATTAATACACAAATAAGTACTGCTCAGATTTTTTTAAATATTACAAAGTTCTCAAAGTCTGCCAGGGGATTGAACCTGCAACCTTCCGGTCACTTGTGACCGGGTCCCAGCCTGAAAAAGCTGCACATTGAGCAGGATATCAACCCACAACCTTTAGTTTACTAAGGCTTGTACCACACAGCCAGTAGAGCGTAGAAATATACTGAAAATATCGTTTTCTTCACACATTTTTGACACTTTATACTTTAAATAATTCAGATATTTTTTAAACTTGGAAATAGTAGTTTAAAATATACAGACTGAATGGTATATTTAATACAGGGCTTGAAATTCATTTTTCAGAATGGGGGGGAATTCCCCTTTAAATGTGTCACACAAGGGGGATTTCTACATTTTGGGGGGGATACTACTGGTGAGCTTAACTACAGGTCTTACCTTGTCCTTTTGAGAGTTTTGTTGCTGTGCTTCAACATAAGATATTAGCTGAAATATATATGCATTTTTAGCCGAATCAGCCTCGCGCTTTCTTTTCAGTGCTGCTGTATGAGAAACACTAGCTGAATGGCGACTTAAAGCATTGTACATTTTACAAATCAAGCAGCTCATTTTACCACCATTAAGTTTGACCCAAGGATATATTCTTGGCCAAAGAGCCTAAAACTTATCTTTGAACTACTTCTTTAGTTTGGTACCCTCACCTGTCTGTGAATCCTGAGGAATAGTTTCGTTAACATCACCGGCGCTGCTGTTTGCGCTAGTCCATGTGGGTAAACATAATCCTGTGTGGAGCCTACAGGTAAATCAATTAATACTAACAGCATAGAAAAACAGGACACTTAAACAAGCAAAAAAATGTTTTTGAACACTGGTCCACTGGTCAGCCAGCACCACATCAAAAACCTGCAAGAAGCAGCTTATTTTTCATTGAATTACACCAAAATATGCACCATTATCTCCACTGATTTTATTAAACTAGGGATTTGAGCATTTAATCTATAGACTAAGATATTTGACCAACCAAAGCATAAACATTGTCTCTAAATATGAACTGTGATTATGCAGCTTGTTTTTGCAGTGCAGGTCTCTCTTGTCAGGTTGTCACTATAATATGATTGTATATATGGTGTGTAACCCAACTCTGTAGCACACTTGATTTGTTTATAACTCAGCTCTGGGTCAGAGAACATTAAAATAGTGTACAATATCATTATTTCCTCTGAAAAGATGTGAATCACTGAATTTAGACCAATAACACGTGATGATGTTAGGAGCTGTAGCAGAATCTGGGTTGTGTATTTTGTTTTAACAATGTTCTAATAATATGGATTTATTTAGGACTTCCGTTTGTTAAATATAAAACAACTAGTACTTTGAGATGTTCTGTTGTTTTCTGTGAACGTAATGATGATTAAAAATAGCTATTTCAATACAGAAACAGGGAGTGCGATGTGTGATGCGCTTACACGCGAAGGGGAGTCGGATTCTGGCGGAGAGTCAGAATTCGGCACAATACTGGTGCTATTTTCTGAGCGGGTTCAATTTCAGCCAATGGAGATTTGCGTTTTAACCAGCGCTCCATGTTTGCGTGCCACAAGTTCTTATCAGTGACTGTTGGTTCTGAAACTTGACTGGGAGAAAGGCCTCAAGTAGAAGGTTCTCGTAGCTCTGTAGACAGAGGAAGAGTAAGCGCGCCGAGTGCAGCGTCCAGTACGGAAGTCGGTCTGCCCGACCATCCGTCCGTCTCGCAGTCCAAACCGAGCTGTTTTGCTGAAAATTTTCCCTGTAATTGTATGCGGGAGTTTCCCGCATTATTACAGCTAAAATTGCGGGAATCAAAGAAATAGTGCGCATTTCCCGCAATCCCGCACTAAAATTCAGGCCTTTTAATAAATGAGCAAATGAGCTTTTTGTAATGTGCTATTACATATGCAGATTATAATATGCTATTTCCAGCTTTGATAAGCAGGCTAAGCCATTTTTTACTTTGGTAATTTGCCAGTATTTATTTTTGAGTAACTGATATGTACTTTTAGATGAATTATTAGCATGTCTCCAAAATTGGATAATTATGAAAAATTTCATTTTTGTTCATAATTTAATTCAAGAATGTAAACTGTCCTATTTTATATTAATTACACACAAAGTGACATACCTTTTTTGTTTGAGTTATTTGAATAGTCATTCAAATTTCATATGGAATATTCTAATGATTTGTGTTTCTGGATTTCAAATTTTCATAAGTTATAAGCCAAGATGATCAACAGTAAAAGAAAAATGGCATAAAATATTAACTTATGTGTAATGAATATAACACATGACAATTTACCTTTTTGAATTACATTATGATCATTAATGAACCTTTTCACAATATTCAAATTTTTTAGTGTTTCACTTTATCTTTGATGCAACTGAGAGCTGAGTAATCAGAATATGCTTTACCAGGTTATTTTTGTGAGTTATTTTTGTGAGTGCAGTGCTCATATTTCTGCAAATATCTAATGATATATTTTAATGAGACAACACACTAGAAATGAAACTTCTTTGAATATGTCATACTGAAAATGTCCAAATTGTGCCCATAGTGTTGGTATTTTGTGTGACCACCATTATTATCTGTCACTGCTTTAACCCTATTGGGCATGGAGCTGCACAGGCTGCTCCTGGAGTCCTCTTCCACTCCTCCATGATGACATGGAGCTGGTGGATGTTAAACAGCTTGTGCTCTTCCACTTTCTTCTTCAGGATGCCCCACATGTGCTCAATTGGGTTTAGGTCACCTTCAGCTTTTTGAGATGACCATGATGCTACCACCACCATTCTAACAAGACATGGTTATCTTTGAATTCCTCACCAGGTTGCTTTAAAAAATGCTGGACACCATCTGAACAAAAGTTTATCTTGGTCTCATCAGACCACAGGACATGGTTCCAGTGTTCCATGTTCCTGGACTGCTTGTCTTCAGCAAACTGTTTGTGAGCTCTGCATCAGGTTCAGAACAGGCTTCCTTCTTTGATCACAACCATGCAAACTGAGTTGATGCAGTGGGCATCGTATGGTCTGAGCATTGACGGGCTGACCTTCCACATCTTCAATCTCTACAGCATTGCTGTGAGCATTCATGTGTCTCTTTTTTGAAGCCAATCTATGGATATGATGCTGAACATGTGGATTCAACTTCTTTGGTCGAGCGTGGCGAGGCCTGTTATAAGAGTAAACCAGTCCTGGAAAACTGCTGTATGACCTTGGGCACTATGCTGTAGCTCAGTTTCAGGGTGTTAGCAGTCTTATAGTCTAGGCCATCTTTGTGGACAGCAACAATTCTATTTCTCACATCCTCAGAAGTTTTTCCCCATGAGGTGCCATGTTGAATAGCCATAGGCATGAATGAGAGAACTGTAACCAAAGCACAACATTTAACAACCCTGCTCCCCATTCAAATCTGGAACCTTGTAACTCTGAGTCACATGACACAACTGAGCACAACTTGGACATGTTCACTATGTGGTGTACTTGTGTTGCCAGGTATTTGGACATTAGTGGCTGTTGTGGTGTTATTTTCAGGAGACAGAAAATCTATACCGCTTTACAAGCTGTACACTGACTACTGTTATATCCAAGCTTCATTTCTGTAGTGTTGTCCCATGAAAAGATAAAATATTTGCAGAAATGTGGGCTGCACTAATTTCTGTGAGATACTGTACAGTGATGATTTGCTCAAAATTAGTTTGTTTTACTTGTAAGACACCCAGAAACATGTTGATTTGGTAATTGTTATTCAAGACCATTTGGTAAAAATTTGGAAGAACTTTGTGCACTTGACCAAAACCTGTAAATCCCAACTGCTCCCTGTGTGCTACAGCTGAAGTGGTTGTCCACCACTCCAGCTTTGTTGATCAGAGAAATGCGGAAAGGATTTTTCCTGGCAGAAATAAAAAAACTAAAATAAAATGTGGTTATTGGGGAGCATTTCACACACTACTAATGCAGATGTTGCAAATTAGGAAAGCATGTAGGGTGTACAGTGTAAGATGTTCAACAACACTGTGTGATATTGTGATAAGTTAAGTTTTTTTCCCCTTTATTGCTATGTAATTAAACGTCATAGCAGAAGATGAGGAAGAGTTGAATAACCTTGTAAGGAAAGGGACTCAACTGAATGTGAAGTAGACAAATTACATTACAGGAAAGACCACTAACTTCACAGTTAGAGAAAATGTTGAAGTGGTGGCTCGCTTTTGCCCAGTTGTATCATCATTAATAAATGGATCCAGCAGCCAGGAAATATGATGCACACCAACTGACACTCAGCAGAATAAGGACGAGGACACTGGATAAGATCAAATGTGACTTATTTGTTTGTTCAAAATCTATTACGGATTTGAAAGGTAGAGAGCAGCAACCAGATGGATGGATACAGTCAGAGAAATCATGAACAAGCCATTAACAAGCCTAAAGACCCAAATGGAAGACAGGGATGTTCTGGAGAAACAGTAGCCATTTATTTTTATTATTATTACTATTATTATAACATGTAAATAACCTCTAACCATCCCCCCCCCACACACAAACACCCATCGAATACAAAAGCCCTATTATTTATTCATTCAAGTTGCTCAATAGAAATGGTGGAATTCAAAACAGTTAATGTGGAGCTACCCAATAGTGATTTTTAAACAATAGAAATTTGTCTGTTTTGAAAATCTGACCTTTATTCTGTTGAACTAATGTTGATCGTCTTAATAAATGAAGGAAAGTGAAGTGTTTCGTTTTTGACCAAATAATTGATTATGGAAATAGTTGTTTGCAGCCCTACACCTTAGTGGTAAGGATTTGGTCTTGTGACCAGAAGGTCGCCGGTTCGATCCCCAGACAGGACATGACTGAAGTGCCCTTGAGCAAGGCACCTAACCCCCTAACTGCTCCCCGGGCGCAGGTGGATAAGGGCTGTCTATCCTTTGGGCACAAATTCTCACAAGCCTAGTGTGTTCACTAGTGTGTGTGTGTTTTTCACTGCACAAATGGGTTAAATGCGGAGGTCAAATTCCGTTGTGTGAAAATCACATTGGCAAATTGGTTAATCTTTATTTTTAATCTGTTAAAATATAAATATAATAAACACAATATTTGTTGGCTTATGACAATAAAAATGGTAATCAGTCATGTCTTTATCTGCTTGCAGAATGGTGTAATTGGCACTACGGGTTAACTATAACATTGTTCTATAGCTGCCACACTAATAAGGCTGCCTACAGATGTGCCAGTAAATGTGCCATTTTTTAATTAATTTATTTGATTTGATGTGTGTGTGTGTATGTATGTACAGTGTATCACAAAAGTGAGTACACCCCTCACATTTCTGCAGATATTTAAGTATATCTTTTCATGGGACAACACTGACAAAAATGACACTTTGACACAATGAAAAGTAGTCTGTGTGCAACTTATATAACAGTGTAAATTTATTCTTCCATCAAAATAACTCAATATACAGCCATTAATGTCTAAACCACTGGCAACAAAAGGCTGTATTAATTATATGATTTATTAATTGCCCTATCACTACCTGCAACTCAACATGCATAGCTATTGTCATGACCACTAAATTGAAAAAATAGTCAGGTTTAACACTTTTTCTAGTTCATTTAGTGATGTGAAATTTATTTTGTCTCTAAGTCAGATTTGTTGACTGCAAAAAGTTGCATCCAGGACAAGTACATTCTAACCAGTAGTCTTGGTGGCAGATAAACTGGATTGGGGCATTTATATGTTATGTATTTGGAAATAATATAATTATTGAACCTCAAAACAGATGTGAACATTTCACTGAAAGTTGTAATAATTCATACAATGCTAAATATACAGTGTTACATAGTGTGATATAGTAGTCATACTGTGAGGCCCATTGTTTTATTAAACACTCTGATTTTATTGAAAGGGAGTATTATATAGCCAGACAAGATATGCTTAGTCAGAAAATGAGCAGACAGAAAGAGAGACTGGATTTGTGTAAGAGTATGTTCGCCTGTGAGGCTACTGTGGCTCAGCCTCTTTTCCTCTACAGTTCTGAACACACTCTGCCCATCCCCCATCACACACACACACACACACACACACAAAAGCAGATACAGCATGCCTCCAGGGTCCTAGAGCTGAAAGTGTTTAGTGTGAGGGAAATGGTTTGATCTTAATTTGTATATTTTTTGCACACCACAATTTGAAATGCCATAGAAGCCTGCTTTCCTTATTGTGTTGACCATAAGCCTCTAAACTATATTGTCAACATAAGCCTTAATTGTTGTGCACTGTGCCTGTGGACATTTTACAGAATAGGTGTTTTAATCTGTGGAGACCTAATTCATTCTACTGTCATTAAATTCTTAGTGAACTAATTGTATTTGTTTGCATTTGATTTTGCTGTCCAGTCTAATTTCCCAATACATTTTATTAATGAATATATGGGTGTTTCAGATGTACATTGAAGTATGTATTTTTAACACACAACTGTCATGCATTCATGGGTTGCAGTGACGTAATGTTTTTGTTGTGAGCCCCACATTGGGGACCGTTTAAATTGTTTTCGAGCACTGCACAACTGTAAATGAATGGGAAAGACTGATGCATTTCTCTCTTGCACAGCTCCTCTCACTGCTCTGGAGAGAGTTTACAATACCAAGGATCACAGAAACTCATGTCCTCTCTTATGTCATGGGGTTAAAGGATCGCACTGTGTAGTATAATGAGGAGAAAAAGACAGTTAAAATAAGTTAGCCATATTAGCATTTTCATCATAGGATGAATGTCCCTTTAATGAGTTTCTTTCTTCTGCCGAATCTGAGTCAGTTATTCATACATAGATCATGTGCAAGCTTCAGTAATCATCTTATTCCTCCTGTTTTTTTAGTTAAATATACTAGACACAAGCCACACATTCCTTTGTTTGTCTTTTCCCCTTGTAAATATGTTACATGAAAGTGATGGTGCTGAAAAATACAGTATTTCAACTTTATTGCTGTATATTGTGTTTTCGGTATGTAACAGTATAATAACACTGGTGTTATTTAAATGTGACCTGGGTTAAGACTAGACTGTTAATATTAGCAAAATTATTAATGGTTGTTGGATTTTGGGAGGAGGATACCTCTACAGAAACACTGTAAATATTTGGTCAAGATTCTCACAAAAAATGAATAAATATTGGTGTATTGTGACCATCAATTACAGAAGTCAGCTTTGCATTCAAAAATGATAACCATCACAGTATAATCATGACGTTCCTCTATTTCCACATTTCTACCTTGCTCTGTGTCTCAGCTGGTCGTGAAGACATATATGGATATGGATCAGGACTCTGAGGAGGAGAAGCAGCAGTATCTGGCTCTTGCTCTTCATCTGGCCTCAGAGTTCTTCCTACGGAACCCCAACAAGGACGTCCGGCTGCTTGTGGCTTGCTGCCTTGCAGACATCTTTAGGATCTATGCTCCAGAGGCACCTTACACCTCACATGATAAACTCAAGGTACACACACACACACATCTCTCCTGGACAGTTTTTTCCCATTGTTCGAGCTGTGGCCTAGTGCTTCTCCTCTCAACAGAATCTGTTGTCCACAACTGGGCCACATGTATTGTGTAGATGGCTCTGTTTATAACACTTATTTTAATGCATGCTAACAAAAAAGCCTGCTCAGCTTGTGGAATCTTAGTCAACAGACACACAGACTTTTTAGAGATGTGGTCCAGGAAAGATGCAATCTTTTCCCCCAAAGATTGTCAGTGTGCAAATTATGTACTAGAGAAGTAACAAGACATTGTCAGCATCAGTAGTTTGAAAGCAATAACCCAAATTATGTAAAAGTACTGATGGGTTTCAGTATTTTCAGTACTTTTTACTACCTCTCTTAAAAGCTTACTTTTGCCAGTTTTGCTAAAGCTTATTTACTATTAAAATAATGTAGCATTTGAAACTGAAATCTATGCGGGACATTAGTCACTGGTTTAGCATTTGAATGACTAGAGGATTTTCAATAATGTAGTTTATAAATAAATTATAGCAATCAAATTTATAGACTGTATCAAACAAATTGATGCCAAGATTTGTCACATTTCTCTTGTTTTAGATTTTGTTTAGTTGATTGTCTGTCTTTCTCCACACAGGAAATTTTTCTGTTTATAACACGCCAGTTGAAGGGATTGGAGGACACCAAGAGCCCACAGTTCAACAGATACTTCTATCTCCTGGAGGTTTGAAAGTTTTTTTTTTTTTTTTTTTTTTTTTATATTTCTTTAAAAAAAATCTTTTTCTTTATCTTTTTTTTTTCTTTCGTTTCAGTTTAGACGCTCATCTAGATCAGTTACATTTTAATTCCAGTATAGTTTTTTTTATGTAAGTGGTAACATATTGACCTCCAGGCTTTGATTTCTACAGAACCTGGCATGGGTGAAGTCATATAATATATGCTTTGAACTGGAGGACTGCAATGAGATATTCATTCAGCTCTTCAAAACACTCTTCTCTGTCATTAAGTAAGTGCTCTTTAACTTTTTTCATGCTTATTATACTTAATGTGTTTAAGTTCTTCAGTGCTATTTTTGCTGTATGAGCAGTATATAATATCAATCATGATTTAGTACTGGTTTCTGGTCTTGTTTTATGTTTGCCATTGTTTCCCCCAGACCATAATTGGCAAGGTGACATGCTTTGTGACTGTACTGGTGGACAATTTCTTCTTAAATGTTTTATTTATTTAAGTGTGTCTATTGTTTTTACTTATGCAGTCAAGATATAAACGTATTAAAACAAATTTAAATTTCTGCTATAATAACTTGCAGAAAGGAAACATTGGGTGATCAGATCAGCTTAGTGGCGATGCTTGGCATTTTACATTCTGTTACATGTAAAATTTGAATGAAATCAACTTTTTGAGATGTAGTGAAGCCTGTTAAATGGGGCTTTGTAATGTGACTATTGTCTGGATTGTAACCTGCTAAGGTTTCTCCCACATTTATTTATGCATGGTAAGCTTTGATTCGTTTGATTTGATTCGTTTGATTTGATTTGCTATGTGGCCAGTAGTGCAAATTACAACAAACAATTGAATATGGTTCTAAACTTAGATAAATTTCACATCAGCTGTGGCATTCCAGTAGGCTTAATCATAAACAGAATAGCAGCGAGAGGCAAAGCTCAGTAATATACAGTGCAACGTCACACACATTTTGTGGAATATTGTGGAAAACGTTGATTGTTCATTTAACTCAGAAACATAACATTTATGTTGATTCATGTAAAGTGTTTTTGTTTTATTGGTAATTAGTATGGCTAATGGAAAACAGAAATTGAGAATCCACTACAATTCTGGTAGGCATTTATTTAATTTTAAGTTTTCTGCACAATAATAGTATAGTCCCAATTGGACACAGCAAATCACCAAATGATTTATGTTTTTTTTCCTCCTGAAGGACACAGTTTCAAAGGGAGGGGGGTCACTAATTAAGCAGCATTACATGAGGAAATGCTGAACATCAGCACAGATCTGTGTTGAAGACATGCACTTTCAATTAAGCATGACCCTGAGTATGCAACAGTTCTAAAAGCACCTTTTATTAGTAAACAATTATAAGCAACAGATTGATTTATTAACAATATATTTAGTTGTCTGCACAATCCCACAATACATTTGCGGAACTTAGAAGTTTGCATGTGTGAAACATTTACTGATGGTGTCCTTTAAAAGGATTTTTCTTTTTTTCCCCCCAGTAACAGCCATAACCAGAAGGTTCAGATGCACATGTTGGACCTGATGAGCTCTATCATAATGGAGGGTGATGGAGTCACTCAAGAACTGCTGGACACCATCCTCATCAATCTCATCCCTGCACATAAGGTGATCTATAACACACCAACTCGCAGCTTCAGAACACAGCAGTTAGCTTACATCCCAGCTGTGTTTCAGATTAAAGAATTGATGTGTACACAATTTTCCACTTACCTCAGACATGATTTATCAGCAAAGCTGTGTTTACATTCCAAATGTCTTATTACAGATTAGTAGATGATGTTTAAGATGCAATTGGTTCCTGATCAGAATATTAAGACCAGTTAAAAAATTGCAAGAATTTGCATTTTGCACTATTGGATCTTAAGAAGGTTCTAAGTAGAGCTTCACAATGCTAAATGAAGAAATGCGTGCAAGAGACAAAAACTTTTGAGCAGGGAATTTATTGAAAACAACAATTTAACTGAAATAGGCTGTTCATCAGCTGATCAAAAGTTTAAGACCATAGCTCAAAAAAACCTGAAAACCTCCTCAAAACAGAAATCAAAGTGTCAAAAAAAGGACTCGGTAATTAGTATCTCCACCATTCTTGTTGGTCATTTCAAACAATTGTTTAGGCAGCTTGATGCAAGTGTTTTCAGGAGGATTGTGGGAACGTTGCTCCAGGTGTTGAAGATGGCTTCATGAAGGGCATCCACTGTCTGGAACTGATGTACATTTTTGTAAACTTACCTTGCCGTCCATCCCCAAATGTTCTCAGTCGGATTTAGATCAGGGGAACATGCAGGATGGTCCAAAAGAGTGATGTTATTCTCCTGGAAGAAGTCATTTGTCAGGCAGGCATTGTGAACGGCAGCATTGTCCTGTTGGAAAAACCCAGTCATTACCACACAGACGAGGGCCCTCAGTCATGAGGGATCTCCACATAGCCAGCTGCTGAATGATGCCCCTGAACAACCTGAAGCTCCATTGTTCCATTGAAGGAAAAAGCA